>OZ034966.1:73024072-73051072 GCA_964030785.1 Siderastrea siderea | reverse complement strand
ATTTCTCCAACGAAGCGAACAATAAAATCGATCGACCGATGCTTGAGAATTCGCGAGCATCAAATCCTAGACTTTTTATAGGTGTTTTGTCTAAATTTACAAAGCTTAGAACATCAATTTTTCGAATAGTTGGACAGCCATTTATCCGCTGGATAAGAGTTATCCACTCTTTGAGCAACTTGTGCCTGAACTGTAATCACTGTAAGCATTATTTCGCGCATATTTTGAACTTCCGCCAATAAGGCGAGAAAAACAACTTTCAACAGTTTGTTTACAAGCTTGTAAGTTGAAATCTCCTGACATCAGTTCTTACATCGTACGGTAAGAAAAATGCTTCATTTGCCGAATTAAATGAATCCTCTGATGCTTCGGAAGCTGAAGACTGTTCCGAATCGTAGAAATAATCTTCGGAGGTTTCGCAGTCGACGGTAGGCATCTTGAGTCAAAACAGAAGGAAACGCGACTGAGGTGAGCCTCTGACGTCACAAGCTATTAAATTGCGCAATCACCCAAGAACACGTTTTCAGTAATGGCGGACACATTTTACGCAACTTTGGAGCTAAAAAATATTAGGATGGACGGTTTCTTGTTCAGTTTTCTAGGTAAAGATACACACAACGCGATATTCTGCGACAGAATTTGACGGAAATAAACCTACGAATTTTCGTCTCAGTGGCACTTTAAAATTATTAACCATCCATTATGATTTCTGCAGTT
The DNA here is from genome assembly GCA_964030785.1 of Siderastrea siderea. Taxonomy (NCBI): domain Eukaryota; kingdom Metazoa; phylum Cnidaria; class Anthozoa; order Scleractinia; family Rhizangiidae; genus Siderastrea; species Siderastrea siderea. Next base: position 73,050,355 of record OZ034966.1, on the reverse strand, counting down.
ATTGTCTATTAATCTTGTTCTGAATGAGCACTCTTCCTCCAAAAAGCTTCAAATACTCCACCTAAAAATAATGCGAGCAATAGCACTTTCCTTAATCTCCTATGCACACATAATTTAGGCTCATCACAGTCTCTTTCCTCCTTGACTAAGTATCCAAGTAACTTGCAAGCAGACGTCTCCTATCTCCTCCTTTGGAGGCGTCTGCACACAGGCCGTAGTATTTGAAGGTGCAACAGTGACAGGCGGTTTGGTCGGTTGGCCATGATGTGACCCCTTGTAAGTCTTGTAATCGCGTGATGGGTTAACGTGAACTTCATCACGAAGCGCACGCGCTGTAGCAAGTACTTCATGTAACGATTACTGAGAGCAAATGTCTTCATTTGTGGGCAATGAGTTTGATATGTGAAAGTACAAACAATCCAAACGGCACCCCACCAACATAAAATTTTAAATACGATACAGCGTATTTAGCTACTTTTTTTTCCATTTCTGTGAAATAATATTTCTAAAGGGTCGTGACAACGGCAAATTGACAATAATTTTGAGAAAAAGCAGGACAGTTTTGAGTTTAGAAAACATGTTAAGACATGCAGAAACACTAGTATTTATTACACAACATTTCAAATGTAACGCCAATAGTAAATGAGCTGCAGATGACAGACGTTTCTGTCGAAATATGTTTTCCGTAGCACTCTCGTAATGTAATGTAAAGGCCCGTTTACACAGGCGATTTTTGTCGCGCAGCTCAACGCAATTTTTGTCGCACCGAAGTTGCAACTTCAATAGCGCGCGTGTAAACCAGCTGCGATTTCAGCGCGATTTTATCGCGGCGATGTCGCAGTAGTTTCGAACCTGTTCGATTTTGTCGCGATTTTTGATTTAAATGTGACAATCATGAATCAGAAGGGACCCCTCGGGAGGTTTTGTCGCTGGCAATTTGTACAGCCATGAGCGTAAACAAGGACAAAAAACGTACTAAAACAACAACAAGCAACGTCCTCCTCGTCATCCATGCTTTTTAAATTTATCTACATTTGCCGAGGTCTTTGCCGACTTGTAAAACAAAACAAAACAAAACCAGATTGAAGCAAAACGAAACGAAGTGAAACAAATCAAACCAAAACAAAACTTGTTCGCCTGCGCTGTAGCGAAACTGTTGCTCAAAGTTACCGTGTTTTGTAAATTGCGGCGATAAATCGCACGAAAATCGCAGCTGGTTTACACGTGCGATCTTGAAGTTGCAGCTTCAGCGCGACAAAAATTGCATTGAGTTGCGCGACAAAAATCGCCTGTGTTAACGGGACTTAACTTGGCCGAAGACACTTTAACTCCGGTGTAGTCAGAAAAAAAAGAGAAAGTTCAGATTGCAAGTGGAACCATATTTTACAGGACCTGAACGTAGAGCCAAATGCAGTGTACCTGAAGAACGAAATGTGAGCTCAAAAACAACAAACTTGAAATGGTACGTTACAATTAGCGTTTACACTGTCATGGATAAATTTGAAAAGACAGGTATGCAATTCAGCCGCCCAGTTCAGTTCATTGGATCGTAAGAACATATTGTTCCGAAACAATTAAAATGCAACACTATGCAAGAGTGACTGTCTGCTAGACTAAACGCATATAAAAACTCGTTTTTTATTAAAACTATTTCCAGTATGGCCATTGCCAGCCTGCGTTGTAAGTGCACAACATGTATCAAGACAAACAGCCTTCTGGCTACTTCTTCTTTGTTTTCTGTTTTCTCTCCCAGCCGGGAGCGCTTGAGGCCACGGGTGAGAAACTAAGTCATCAGTATTTATTTATTTAAAGTGTATGCACGAAGTGCGACGAATGGTAGCGACTTTGCGCGAAATATTCATGAATAGGGTCTTCAGTAAAACTTTTAGTTTCTGAATCAATGATTGCACGTGTGTTAAATCGTGTGCTACGGAGTTGTGATTTTAAAGCATTTTTAAATAAAAAACTGTCGAAGCCCGGCTTTTTTACTTTCAAACGTTAATAGAAGCTTTTTAGAACTTTTCCAACAAAACAAACAAAAACTACAATAATACTTCTTATGGCTAACATAGAGCTTGGGAAACGCGTGTAATCTTCAATCCAAAAATTTTCAATCCCTAAATTGCAACGTATTGTTCTTTTCGGGACAGTGAACAATAGCTGGTAGAATTTAATTTCCATAATTAGCATAATCTTACTTTAAACATTCGTGTTTATTCGGTAAGCCTTCGGAAGCCCTAAAACCACCAATTTTGTGTCCGAGAGTACAGCACAGAATAGAATTTCCTGAACAGACACAACAGGCAGACAAACTAGGTGTGTTGTAGATTGTCACAACAGAAGCAATTTTTTCAAACAGGCTTTGTAACAAAATATTGAAGGCTTCAAATTTAAACAAGGACGATTTTACTCATTTAAAAGCTTACAACTTTCAATGGAATTCTAAATCCTATAAACGGCTTCTGTTGTGACACAATAGAGGTTTTAACTGATCAATGAGTGGTAAAATCAAGAAGTGTTGTTTTCTCCGCGAGGAGAAAACTTGGACACGGAGTCGCTTTTTGCAAAATCTTAACTTTGGGAGTTCATAGCATCGCAAAGAAGCGCAATCTATCAAAGCAAGAACAACTTTGTTACATTTCAACCATTACCCAAGCTCTCTGTTAAGTTTCAACGGAATCGGCTCCCAAACTTTCAAGATATAACGTTTTTTAGCGTAAGAGACCTCCATCAAAATTTTGCCTTATAAATTTATTCATGAGCAGCTTGTCACCCGCGACCTTAATTCGTTTTGTTTGAAACGCACCGGACGAAAGACGATGAAACGGTCCTGACAGAACTGAAACAAACAGAAGTTGTCACGAGGCTGTTTGTCTTTTGCCTTCGAGATCCCACTCACGCGGGGCTGTTTCTTTGTCTTTGAAAAGAGCTGGTTGCTTTTATAAGAAAGTGTGCTCTTATAGAAGTCTTTAGAGACTATGCTCAGGTGACTTTGAAATACAACATCCCAAGGTAATTAATCTGCACCCATCTGCGCTATTTCTCTACACTTTTTAAAAAGATCATTGTGTGGTTCCAGAAAATATCTATACTCCCACCACAGAGGGTCATTGGAAATTCTGAAGGGGACGGGATCTTAAATGCCAAATCTTTTAAAGGAACTTTCTAAACTGGAATTTCCAGAGGGGTCGGGGGCTCAAACCAAAACAACCCTCTGTGGGGGAGAATGTATATTTTCTCAGGAACAACACATAACCTTCGGCATTTTCTCTTAGGTATTCATCCACTGTCTTGCCTGGGTTTTCTGCCTTGAGCGCAGTTTGCCTAAACAAATATGGGATAAAATTAAAGTGAAACGCAACATAAATTATCACTGACCGAAAAAGAAACAAAAATTGGCTGTAAAAGCCCAAAGTTAAATGTCCTAACTCCTCGCCAAGACCTGATGCGGCAGACATTCCTGATCAAATGTACAGATACTAACTTCTAGAAACTTTTGTCGCCGTGGTTTCCGAGTTTCAAGCGCCTTTTCAGTAACACAGTTCTGGAGCGCAATCGATTTTCTCACTCCAAACTCAACATATTTATTTATTATCCGTATAAATCAACATCAGACGTTGCTTTTCTAAACTTTGTACCACGCAATCAGTCGATATCACGAGTACTCAATAACTCATACAACATTTTTAAGCTACGTTTGTTCTTAACATTCTTACCATTCGTGCTCCTTTGCTCACCAAATATAATTTCTCGTGGCTTGTTCTAGCTAGTTCAGGCTGCGTTCAGGCCGACTTCCACGGGCACCACTTCAGTGAACGCCTCTAGGGAACAAGCCATATTACTCGAAACAAATTAAATTATGGGCAGATACGATGCGTTTCATTCTCTCTTCGTAACTTTTAATTTTCAATAACGCCAACTCTGTCTCTGATTTTCCTATCCTGTTGAAGACAGAATTCAGATTTTTCAGACCTTTCTAAGACGTTTTACCCGGCAACTGAAAACGAACATGCAGACAAACTAAAGAAAGCTGTTTAAAACTAGAGTGATAAACTTTTTCTTATTTTCATACTGAACATTGGCAAAGTGGTAAACTACTTTTGGCTTATAATACAGTCAAGAAACAAGACGGTCTTACCTTGCATATTTTATCAAACTCCGTTAACACTCATTCAAATCCTTGTATTTTGCACTTGTGGAGTTTAAGGCACGGTTCCCTGTGGTCACATCACATATCAGTTGTAGACTATGAGCAGCCGGGATAGCCGAACAAAAGGAACACTTGAGTGAGCTCCTGCGCGGAAAAATTGACGCGCGTGTGTGCTGAGCTAAACTACAGTGGATGCCACATGTTGGAAAACCATCTGCTCAACGGCTTTTACCTCCCTCCCCCAACTTAGCAATGTTGTTCAAAAACAAATGAAAACCAAAAGAAGACTGGTGCGTTTTTGTGTGACTCAATATTGAACAAGGGGAAAGGGGAAGGGTGTTTCAACGACCTCTCGCACTGATTGTAGCGGTTAGCTAATCACGCACACGTCACGTTTCTACGCGGAAGGCGATTTTCGCCCTCGTGCGCTCGCTTCTTCTTTTTGCTCGACTCTCCCAGAGCGCTAGCGGAAAGAGAGACCGCTCGTAGTCTCTGTCAGTGGAGAATCAGCTGTTGTTTTGTTTGTTTTCAGTGTATGGTGCATCTTATCACAGAAAACGTTAATAAACGGGAGGGGAACTGAACGTCGTTAAGCGTTTAAGGACGATCCTTTGTCGATTTTGTCGACAGTTCTACAATGGTGTATAATATTTCAAAGGAAGACTATATAAAACTCTGGTCACGCTATTTGTTGATGATTCCCGAAGTCTCGTAATGTGGTGTAATAAAAACGAGTTTTCAAGTAAAAAGATACCTATTTATCATAGTGTTCTGAGTGAACAACTAGTGTTTTCTAAACGCTCGCAGTATTAAATTGTTTTGTTTCAGGATAAGAATCGTCGTGTCTGAATGAATAATTTGCTAATGATTTAAGTGGATATTGATAACGCCGGAGTTATTAACATAAATCTAGCTAGACCAACTCCTGCGACGGCGGGAGGTGGTGGTTAGAGCCTAGTATTGTTTTAAGTAGAGCATAATGGTCATAAGTCTGTGACACAACCGTTAAACTATGTAGCTGATAGTCACAAGATTTTCAGTAACCAATCAGCAGCTTACATGTTTCAGTGCCAGAAAATTTTAGGGCAGTGCATTTCGTTTATTCCCCGCGCATTATAGCCTAGGCCACGCAAGCTTAAGTACCAGTCATTTCACGCAATATCGCTAGCTTTGCTTTCTATAGCAGTAAGAGGTTTAATGTTTTGCCCTCCCATCCTCTTTCTCGGACAGTCTTTTTGTTGGTGTTATACGTTTAGTCCTAGTTTGTACTAGTTGTTGTAATCTTTTAAACATTTGTCAATATTTACTTTAGATACGTTGGAATTATTGTTCTTGTTATGTCATGTAGTTTATTCTGTATATTATCAATAAAGACTGTCAGACCTCCAAACAGCGCACGTGTGGTGGTTTAGATGCTGAATAAAGATCTCCTCGTGATAAGGTCTGATAATCTCATGACACTGATCACAAGAATTTGGAAATGTACTTGGTTGCTCTAAATTTCAGTAAATACTCTTTTTCTGCTAAGGGTGCTACGAAGCCGTGTCTTTGTTCCAAGAGTATTCAATTTGTGTGCCGTTCTAAAATTAAGTTAACGTCACGGCTGTTGTTAAAGAAGTTACTGAACGCAATCCACTCTTATGGCGAACATAATTCTCTGTATTGGAAACAAGCTGTCCGAGGACCCGCACGTATACGATGTTGAGAAAAAGATCAAAACGCTGGACAGTGAGGCACGAGTAGTGCGTTTCGAGCTTATGCTTGACGGCCACTTTGTCGAAATCACTGCAGGAAATGTATCCGAGAATAATACTTCAAGCTGCCTCTTTGTTGTTGATGGCGAGCGCATCCCGGCCGAATCCATCACAGCTGTGTGGTATCTATGGAATCCTGTTACTAGACAGATGGATAGAGGCCTTCAAGGTAGGGTTACATATACGTCTTGAAATGCTTGAAACTGCACATCCAGCTAACATTAGATGTTACTTTTTCAGCTGATTATTTTTGGCATTAATTGATTAAAAAATAAAATTGAAATAAACTCTTTATTCCTTTATTTAAGGATTTTCATCACTAAGGATTACCGTAATGATTGATTTCGTGCCCGAGAAGCTAATTATATTTTGGTAGCTGTTGCGGAGGGGGTCACTTATTTCTAACTTGACATAAGCATATCTGAGCATATCTGAGAGTTTACAAACGGTGAAGACTCAGTTAAGATTGTAAATATACATGCAGTCCCTCAAAGGTATGCCAGCGTTATATATGTGCTACAGCTTTAGAAAAATCAACGCCATGGCGCTTGTAGGTACATGTAGGTGATCAAGGGACAAGCACGTGGGTTGGACTTTAAAGCATCCGAACTGATCGACGCTCTAAACTGTTAGTCTCTGTCATCTTGCTGTTTTCTTGCTTGGTACGTAAACCGCGTTGCACAGTGTGACTCAAAAAGCACAAAAATGGTAACCAGCCAACCTCTATAGCAAAAAAGAACCTCTGAACAGACTATTAAGAAGTAACCCTGGGATGAAGTAGTATTCCTGGTCTTCTACTATCTTGAGTGACTGAGGCTTCAGCCTCGCGCGCTCGAACACTCGCAAGCCGCTCATTGATCGGCCTCTGGCCTGGCCTGTCCCCGGGGGCCTGTCATTTCGGCCGACAACTGCTCCTGCAAAGCACGCGAGATAAACTGCTGGTATCCGGGGTAGCACTTCTACAAGCTTGCGCTTAAGCACTCGAGCTCATGACAGTGAAGCGGAGATCTCAGTAAAGACTTATTTACGTCCAAAATTGGCTAGGGGTAGTGTCATCAGTTTCAACATTCAAATCGCTTTCAAAACTTATAAGGGCTATCTAAACACCGGCACAAATAAGTTCTCAGTCTTCGTTTAGTGAATTGAAGGAACTGACGCGGACTTGTTTTTAAAGGTTACATTGCGGACGACTTTGCTACTCAAGAGTGGAGGAAGGTGATCCGTTCGTTAGAATCCTATGTCTCTCATGCACGATGGCTAAACCCCTTGGATGCCTTGGACATGGCGGAGTGCAAGCCGCATCAGCTACTGCTGGCGCAGCAAGTTGGGCTGACTGTGCCAAAGACCGCCATCACTAACAACCCAGAATCCGTGGAGAAACTCTTTGACGAAGGGGAAAACGGACGAGCGATTTCGAAAACTCTGACTCGGTTGTTCATAGAGCCAAACAACGCGGCTTACACTACTGAAATCCAAAAAGATTTTCCATCGACATCAGGTGCCAGTATTACTCAGTGCCCAACCATTTATCAGGAGCTGGTAGAAAGGCGCTCCGATTTACGCATTACTGTTGTTGGGCGCAAGGTGTTTCCTGTTCGTATTGCCTCGCAGATACTCGAAGACCAGAAAGATCGCTTGGATTGGAGACGGTGCCAGGACAGAAATGAGCTTTACAGTGTAGCAGAGGTACGCTGAATATGTTGTTGTAAAGAAATACGTGTAACTGACATACACTTCAATTTCAGTTACCTATTTGTAACTCTCAGCTGATTACCTACCCACGTTGCCAGACATCCACTTTCCTTTCCTAGCCCAAACCACAGGAGTACCGTGAACCATCTTTATATCCCGCTTCCCAGAAAACCATTGGGCTGTACCGTTCATGGGTATCTGCTTTTTACACGACAGCGTTTTTATAATTAGGCATAGACAGACGAATATAGACGGCAAACTGATCGGAAGTTACCCTGAATTTTTGCATAGTTTATAGACAGGGAATCACAACGTTGATTGGATCTGGTTTTCTCTAAACTGCAGGTATCAGAGAGCGTTTGTTAAAGTTCCACGACAAAGCAGGTCTGGTTTTTGGTGGGTACGACTTCCTCGAGCGTGGTGATGACGTCATTTTTCTGGAATGCAATCCATGCAGAGCAGCGTGGCTCTGGTTAGAGAAAGCTGTTGGTATAAATGTGTCCCAGAACGTGGCGCTATACCTTCTGGGTAAAGAGGACACCGATGCTTCTTGAGCCATGGACAGTGAATAAAAGCATTTTTAAATTATATCCTTGAATTATTTACGAGATTTCAATTTAGAAATAAAATGAAGTTGCCGACAGTTAATTAATGTTTTTTATTGTTTCACTTGACTGGCTTATCCTCGTAAAAATTATCATAGGCAGCCCAAGCCGGCTCAGTGTGACTTGCGTGACGCATGACAATCTTTACAACACTGAAACCTGGAAAGACATTTGGGACGTATTAGAAACCAGATAGTGTAGTGTAGGAAAATCAATGTCCACCGGTCATGTATCACGCGAGTAACACTAAGCCCTTGGCTAAACGCTTGCCAGTGGAAAAACTAAAATATATAAATAAATAAATAAATAAATAAATAAATATGGCGCGAGTCCTCAGTTTCGTTAGACTACGAGCAGACACTCCCTTTCTGCTCAGGGATAGTTGAAACAAACGAACAAGCGAGGGTCTGCCGCGTTAAATCGTCTGCCGCGTGTCGAGCCGCTAGTATACCGTGTGCCACTAAATTTTTGCGGGACTTTAATTTTGCGGATTGGCGATTTTTTGTGTTTTGCGGGAACTAATTTTTACGATTGGAAGAGATTGGTTTTTCTTGCTGGGAATTAATTTTTTTGTGATTTTCTGGAAGTCGAGTTCAAATGGAACTGATAACATTTTCGTTTTCTTATTTGAGCATATCAATCACAATGCAGACAAAACAACATGGAAATGTAAGACAGGTTAATCAATGTCACTCTATTACAATACAATGGATCGACAATAACTAGGGTACCACTTGATGTATGATCGACCGAGTTATCTGTGGCATTTTCTCCTTCAAACCAGTATTTTTGTATATATTAAATTTCTACAGTGGAGTAAATTTTTGCGGAAAAATACGGTAATTTTATTTTGTGGCAACTTATTTTCGCGGATCGCGAAAAAAAACCCCGCAAAAATCCAAAAATCACAAAAATAAGAACCCGCAAAAGTTTTGTGCCACACGAGTGCTTGGTCTGTTCGCTTGGCCTCGCTTGTTTGTTACCGCCATGGACTGGGACTAGGTTTGCCCTTCCGTCACCAGGACAACGCGGACGCTTGTTGTCAGGCGGCCATTGTGATCAAACAAAGCTCTGAGGGATTTTTGGATTTGCCGTCTTTAGTCTTTACACAGTGCTTTACAGCTAATCTTCCCTTGAGGTTTGCTCTTTCAACTTTCTGATTTATCAAGATGTCGATGGCAACAAATTACAGATATGAAGTTGAGCGACCAGGAGCGAAAAATCTTCGGAAAGCTTTGAAAAGACAAGAGGAAAGAATCAAGGTTTGTGGCTCGATCGGGAAGCGATGAAATTTTCATTTCCCGATCGGTCTATAATAATTTTCCGTTCTGTTCTCTTAAGTTCATTATTTTCAATTTCATCCATTGTGTGCTGTTTCATTGCAAGGGAAAGCCTCCATTTGTTGTCATAATCGTTCTCCAATTAAACAATTTACTCGCGGGTTAGCTCAAACTTGCCATGCATGCAGTATTTTTTCCCGTTAATTAAGCTCAAGCTTATATAAATACGTACACGTAAGCTTAAATGTGCTATTTTTTTTTCAAACGGCCTTTGAGAACGTAAGTGAAGTTTAGATAGAGCACGTACTTACGTGTCTATCGCAAATGGTAAACCTTTCGGGAGCTTTTCAATCTGAATTCAGGTGTGATGAATTTACAGTTTAACATGAAAAGCCTCGGAATGTCCGCCCAACATCATACTGGATGAATCCACTATGATCAGGAAATGAAGATATCAATGTAGTTTGCAAGACATAAAAAGGAACGATCATTTGGCCGGGAATTGACTTCGTGCAAACCTTTTGACTCGTGAGTTGCCTGCCACAGAGGCAGTGGTGGGTGACAGTACTAACAGTATCATCACGACCACCATCAGCATTCCTCACTGGGCCAGTAGATACAGAAGGCCGTAACATTCTGCTTCTTCGGGTAAAAATCAGTATGTGCAGATGCCTGAAAGTGAAACTGGAAGTCATTCACTTCATCAACAAATTTAGGAAAGAGTGTGACACGTGAATTGTTTTCGTTGTTTAACATTTAATAATGAGATGAATGAATATATTTTGGTAAAAAAAAAAATGTATGGGATCGGAAGTTAGCCTTTTCCAGGCTCCGAGACAGTGGTGAAAGTGTGAAGAGAAAATGAAGGCAAAAAATGCTTGGGAGTTGAGGAGAGACAAGGCATTATTTTTGCATTCCCTTCCTAATTTTTGTGCCGTCCCTACTATCTGAGATCCTGGAACAGGCTAATTGGAAATGAGATTATGACCCCCTCCCCCCACCCCCTTTGCAGTGCAGTCCAGTTTCTACATGTATGAGTGGCATATATGTATCAGTCAAGTATAATTGCTTGGTGGTGGTACAGTGCTTAATAGTATATGCTTGTGATTGTTTCTAAATTCTTTTTCCTTTTTTTTCTATTAAAGAGTCTGACCCACCCAAGAGCCTTTGCGCGCTTACCTATGTTCAGACGCCATTTTCGGGGCACCCAAAATTCCGGATTTCATCGTTAGAGAAAGTAATCCTTCTCCATCAAGCGGTCACTGCACAAAGCAGCCTATATTTTCACATAAATATTTTCGTCGTTTATTGTTCTTTCTGTACCGTGTATTATTTGTGGACAATCGCCACTTCCCGAACGGTAATCGAGTGGGATTCTATGCCTGTTCGGAAGTTCCTCCGTCGCAATGGCGACGAATCGTCCCAAGATGGGACGTCCACGGAGGCGAGAAGGAATCAAACGACTCAAATTGCGAGAGTCAACGTTTAATCTGTGGAACGAGCGAAAGGAGGCTCTTGGTCTTCGAAGAATTACAAAGAGCGAGTTCGCCGAAATGCTTCTCCATAAGCATTTCAGTGCCCGGCAAGAGCGCGCTCGATCTCACTCGGGATCTCACCATGGTCGTGGATCACCACATTCAACACCTTCTACTCCAAGGCGAGGTAAGAAAATGTTTCTAACATGTTATCAGTAAATTGGCTTCTTTGTTGTGCTATCCAGTCAATGCTCTAGCTGGCAATAAACGATCTTGTATCTGAGTTATATGCGTGACAAATGTTGAGTAGTCTGTGTGACAATGTTTTGAATTTATTCACAGAGAGAAAGGAATTGTTCGTGCAGTCAACGCCTGTTGGAATAAGAAGCGGACCTGAGGATTTATCAGTGTCCCCGTAACCCTTTACCAGTGCTTCAGACAACACATCTGTTAGCAAGTGAGTTCTTGTTTCTATCTGAGAAAGCAGTGAGAGTACTTTGAAGTCAGTGCGTATGTTTGGAAATATTTATTATTTGTCACTTTCAATGTGAAATCTTGTGACATTTTTCGGAACTTCGAAAAGTGCGGCATGTTCTGATATGGTCTATTTCTGGTGTATTTAGCACTGAAGTTGATGTAACTGGTAGTTCCACGATCCACTCTGAAGCCCGGAGAAGAGCTCGCCACATGTCACCAGACTCTTCTGGAGCAGGTCCAAAGTTGGAATCCCTGCTTCTCCACTTTGGAAGGAAACCCTCACTCAGAAGTTGTGAGCGATGAGGAGTAAGAGAGCTTTACCTTTTCATCTATCTACCTATTTTGCTTTATTGTGTTGTTTGATTGTTATTGGTTGGATTTACAGGTATTTTTGTATATAATTTTCCTCATGTCACACACCTGGCAGTTGAACTAACCCATAGGTGGAGGGGGTAATGCTTTCAAAGTAACTTTGAATTTATTTGACTGACCCATCAGTTACACATGGTGGTGTCTTGCTTGTGTTTCTTGTGAGAAGAGCAGAGGTTTTTATTTGTTCTTTGTTGTGTCATCCTTGTATTGTGAATAATATTTTAGTATAGTTCAATATGCGATGCTTACAGTGGCCCTTATCAAAAGTGAGAATCCCAAATTTCTTTCATATTTTCATTAGAGTTCAAATATATGTATTTTTCTCTACATTCAAATTGAAATATTGTTTTGTTATGTATCTGCATGCCAACGGCTAAATTCATGGGTAAGATAATAAAGTCCATGCAGGATATGCTGAGACAAAGCCGGGGACCATAAACATGAAAAAACGAATGAGACCAATATCTGGGCTTCTTAACCAAACAAGCTTTATCAATGGAGGATTTTTAACATGGCTTTACTGCGATTCACTGGGCAGACAGACAACAGGCAATCCTGAGCAGGCAAGTTATTGGCTTGGCTTGCCTGTTTGAGTATGCTTCATCATGCACACGAGGGGAACCAGCCATATTTGTAATTACTGCTTGACTGTTTTGCATATTGCTTCTTTCAATTTAGAACCTAATTGTTTTGCAGGCTGGGAAGATCAAGGGCTGTGAAAAACTCTTGCAGTGGGTTGAACCAGTGCGAAACCATTTTTGGCACTGTGCGGAAACTTGTGATGGAGATATTGAATTGCTGAAGGTATGCGACTTTCATTTTGGATCAGGTTGCTCGAATTAACATTTTGTGGCAAGTTAGAAGATTCAATTTTATGTTGTGGCATCTTATAAAATAAGTATTATGTCTTCCTTTTAAGGGCAAGTGGTTAGGGATAATGCACCATGTCTGTGGGGAGCATGAGTGGGATGGAGCTACTTGTTCCCATGGACCACTGACTGAAGTGGAAGGTGGCAAGGAGTACTTAGCCATGAACTCCAAGGCTGCAAAAGAGTTGCGGAAGATCGTGTTGGACCATGAATGGTTAAAGAAAACTATACCTGTCAGTACAGCTGGATCTTGACTTTGTTTTGGTCCTAATTTTGTAATAAAATATTCCACCACCTAAATCTCATGCTTGACCAATAACCCATATATTATGTATCTATTTAAAAAATGACTCGAATAATGGCTTAGTCTTGAATTTTTGTTATTTTTATCTGAACTAGGCATACAAGCAACTTCAACTCGATGCTTCTGAAGTATGCTCCAAAACGGATTGCACTTGGGTAAGTTCATGTTCATGTAAATAGAAGGAAATCTGTTGGGAAAAAATTACAAACTAGGATGATAGTTTGTTGGGAGACAGGTTATGTTGCCCACACCATTTCCCTTGTTCTTCTGCTTCAAAGTATACAATAACTTCAACTGAATGTTATAATATGTTTCAGGTATGAGGTCTTTACTGGGTGGATTTTGTTAGCAGCCCTGGACCACAACTTCCATGTTTTCCACAAGACCCTGGAAGGGCAGTTCAAAAAGTTCTATTCCAAACGTTCAGGAAACTGGAGAGTGGAACCTGTGAAGGAACCCAAGCAGTATCCTCATTTGGCTTTGCTCCAGGGAGACATCTTGCGACATCGTGCAGAATATAAAGATCCCATTACCAGGCACATTGAAATCTCCCCATCCACCTTGCACCAACAATAGCTATGAAAAGGGCCCCTTTAAGTGAAGAGTTGGTCAAAGCTAAATTGTCATGCTTTCAGACTCAAAAGAAACCAGAATAGGTGTTAACAGACTATTTAGCAACAGGGTTCCCACGGTCAGGGAAAAGTAAAGGAAAAGCAGTTATCTTTCAAGGTCAGGGAAAACTCAGGGTATTTTCCATCACGTCAGAGAAATTCTAAATTCTTTGATTTTGTGAAAAGTCAGGGAACTTTATTTTCAGTTAACCAGATATATATTTCTAGATATGGGAAGGCCTATAGTTGTAGAAATTGTCTATAAGTGATTTGGTTTTTATGATTTCATACCATAGAAGCCATCATAATGGTCATCCTTTGTTGTCAGGGAGAAGTCTGTGAAAAGTCAGGAATTGATTCTGTCCTGATGGGTAGTAACCTGGGTAACTAAACTAAGAATGTTTGTTTTACTGGTTGATCACTGTTTGATCTTTTCAACGCGAGGAAAATTCGAATTTTGTTAAAATGCTCTGTCTGTAAATATTAACATTGTCTATCAAAATTCCCAATTTTTTTTATTCAGAAATACTTCAGTGAAATAAAAAGAAATAAATATATCAGAAATTTCATTCTCAGGAGACAAGACTGAGAAAGAATTGCAGTCTTTATAATTATGATATATATGCACAACATTATGATTCATCAAGTGTACCAAATCTACAACCATCATATCATGGAACAAAGGTAAATGAAGGTTGCCAATTGTAATAACTATTTTCAGCATTAAAAGGGATGAGAAACAGATTTTTTGACCTTTTCTTGTGTGAATGGGAGTATTTTGTTACTGTGCAAATCCAGGAGCCACAAACACTAGAATTATTTCTGGAATATTATTGTGTTGTGAGGTAAAAGCCAATCAGATGCTAGATAAAAAACCACAACCTGTAGCAATAATTAGGTTTGGCTTGCAGTTTTTTCTTGCGGTTTGATCTCCCATCTGATTGGTCATGTGTTCATGGTTGTTGGATTTGCAAAGTAAAACTTAAATTTTTACCCCACTTCCATTACCCAATATCAAATCAAAGTGGTCACGGTTTTTGGTTTCGCACAGTAAAACAAATTTTTTCCCCCACTTCATCAGCCAATACTACAAAATGCAGGCTATAGCGCCAATGTCGTACTTATTAGGCTATTGACCCACCAGTTATGTTCCCTGCAATAAATAAGCATACTACAGACCTCCCTAAAATGTTTATTGTGAAAACATTTTCTACTTGCTAACAAAACAACCTTTTCGAAGTTGTGCATGCCCCGGACCTATAAGCTGCACTTTACAGTATAATGATAGCCCAGAATATTTACAAATAAGTTTACTGGTAGTCAAGAAAAAACTTGCAGGTTGAAAAAGTACTTTGCTTTAACACTAACTACTCTCCAACTGTTTCCAGACTTGTCCAGTTGACATGTTACATTGGGTGTGTGGGGTGGGGGGGGGGGGGGGGGAGAGAAGGGAGGCATTTTTTAGGTTTTCTTTTTTCAATAACATCTGGTAATCACAATTAGGTCTTCAATCCCCATTTCCAATGGAATGGAAACACCAATGAGAATGTTTCCTTACTTGTCACAGCCTACAAGCAAACTCTCTCGGATGGGTGGGGGTAAGAGAGCTTGCTGGCAGGCTGTAGTGATCACTCACATACTTCTTATTAGCCATATGCATCATAATACATTGATATTTCAAAGCGAATTCACTGTCACCGATGAGCCTTAAAAGAGCAACACGACAGAATCTTTTTAGAATCTTGGGAAAATACTAATTTTGAGAGGAAATAAGCGCAAAATGCACTTTGTTTCAATGCACCTATGAACGGCGAAAGCCCATGTAATTGCCATCTGGAGCTGGATAAGCTTGCCTAATGGTTGTAACTACACAAGACGGCAAAATTTTTCGATTCCCCCTTCCAAGTTTTCCATATTTCCACAACGTGTACTGCCGGTATGCGGCCTTCCGGTAACTTTGAGTGGAGTAATCAGGCTCATCTGCACGGATGTCACACCTGGCTGTTATTGCCAACTGTAAAACTTCCCGATCTAAACAGGTGTGTTGAACATTACATAGGAAGTAACACAGGTTCTTTCTGGCAGCAAACATTTTCCTGCTCGTCCTGCATCCTCCGGCACGCTCCACAAACACACCATCGTTCTGCGTCATTTTCCGGTTCTGGCGGCTCCGACTCTGGATCATTTGCTCCTGTTAGTAGATCTCTGGCGTATTCTACACTGCCACGGCCTTGCCTCAGTACCCTGATGAGAAGGGTTTCCTTTTCAACTTCTGATAGCTTCTTCACAAACTCCTATCGTATAAGACGGGAACAGAGAGACTTCAACTACAAACAATTTGTCAACAAGTGCCAATTTTTCTCACTTGCTTGCGATAATTTGTATAGCCTGCGTAGCAAGCGTTTCCGTAAGGTTTTCCGCACGTTCGAGGCATTTTTCGTTTTTTAGCCGCGCGAAAATTGGGGCAAGCGCAAAAAAGTGCGTGAAGGGGGAGGGGAAGGGAGAGAAGGAAACGCTTGCACGCAAACCCCACGATTTTGAAAAACCCGTTCGCCCACGAACGGAGTTTCCTGATTGGCGCGGCATGGTAGTGTTGATTGCTAAGTGATAAATCCGTCAATCAAATCAGGTATGTTCATTTGAGCGTGACCCGGCGTGATGAACACAACAAAATAACGGAGGAGTTGTTTGAAGAGTGTTTGGACGATGTTTTGAAAGAGCTGAGCTCCAAGGGATTTGCTTTTACTTTGAAGGCAGAACAACGATTGGCGTTGCGCCATCTTTTTGATGGCAAAGATGTGTTGGCTGTATTATCCACTGGGTTCGGCAAAAGTTTAATTTTTCAGCTCTTCGTCTTAATGGTCGATGCGAGAAGAAGAAAGCAAGGAGGATCTGGTTTCGCTAGCATTATTGTTATTTCACCCCTTCAGAGTATAATTCGAGACCAAGTAGTCGAGGTCAATTCTATGGGAATGACAGCGTGTGACTTAAGTGAAAAACTGGGCTGTTTAGAAGAGATACACCAAGGAAAATATAACATCGTCTATTCGTCAGCGGAAGCTGCGATGGACAAGCGATTTGTTAACTCTTTGAAACTGAAAGATTCGTTTTTTAATGCAAATTTGGCAGCATGTATTATGGATGAAAGTCATACAGTCGAAACCTGGACGGGGTTGAGGTAAGCTTGTTTGTTTATTATCGAATTCGCGGCCGCTTGCCAATATTCTTGTTGCACAATTGTCTCACCAATTGTTTGCTCTCCTCGTCTCGGGGAATTCTCGTAGTCACATTCCCCGACGAATTCACTATTACCACTTTTACCCGAAGTTCCTCACCTGGTGTTAGATTGTCGATATTCAGGTTTGAGTCCAGAAGATCGTTTTTTGGCCTGATCCGACGGCTGTGGTATGGCATCAATCTTAGAGACTTGCGAGAAGCTTTTACGGACCCGGGAGAATTTACTCGAACAGTCTTGCAACAAGGACTCCTGCCTGGTGTAGTGTCGAGCAGCCGTTTGGACAAGTTTTCAGCAAGCTTCGGCGGAGTTTGGGTAACAGCAGACTGGCTGCCTATTATTGTATTCCGAATAAGTTCAAATAATGTACCTAAATTCCTAATTTTCCGCGCGCAAGGGTTGCAGACACGGTCCGAATAAAGCTGCGAGTTCTCGACAACTTCCACACCAACCGCTCGGCAAATATCCGCGAGAATTGTCCCAATATAACCACTTCTTTTTGACTCTTTGAATAGGTTTTCTGACGAAATAAAACGCCATTTTCCTGGCTGAGATATATTTCCAAATTTCACTCTGAAATTACAGCGACAAATCCTACACCGATCACTTGGTGGTTCGACGTTTTGAGCCTTCGACATGACACATCTCCGCGCTGAGTGTTTGGCAGTTCACGGGTTTTATCCACGTGTAGCATGTTTATATTTTGACGGAAGTAATTCTGAAACATCCGGTAGTCTGTTATTCGTTACTTTATTGACAAGTTGTCATGCTATGAATTCATCCGACTGTGAAGGTGTCAATGGGGCGTTTTTCAAAATCGTGAGGTTTGCGTGCAAGCGTTTCCTTCTCTCCCTTCCCCTCCCCCGTCACGCACTTTTTTGCGCTCGCCCCAATTTTCGCGCGGCTAAAAAACGAAAAATGCCTCGAACGTGCGGAAAACCTTACGGAAACGCTTGCTACGCAGGCTATAATTTGTACTAAACTTATGTTTACCTTTATTTCATTCTCGGACTCTTCTACAGCTCTTCGGTGGCGTGCATATGCGCTCGGGTTGTTGAATACAGGCTGGACTTCAACGGCCCTATTTTTGCAGGCAGCTTTGCTCGTTCCATACTGACAACTCGACGTGCATTTGGAGTCGGCATTCCGACACGGGCAGCCTGTCGACCTCGCACTCTTCTTTCGGCTACATGTGTTTTTGCAGCGGCAAACCTACAATGTCAGAGCCAGTCTCGTTTTAGTTTTAAAAAATAAACATCGGAAGAAATGTATATTATTATTTTGAAGCGAATAAATGTAAAGCTGGGATGATTTCTTACCACACGAGCGACAACAGCGCTGATGGGTCCGGCGACTGAATCACGGCGAGCCGTGGTTCGATTCGGCTCACGTTCACTGGCGATCCGTAAGCATTTACAGCGGGACGATCTGCGTATTCATCTCCACTTAAATTGTCGCCAGTGATATTTAGAGCTTCTTCGCTATCGCTCACTTCCAGTTGCATCCTTTCCGCCATATCGATGAGAAGAATCTGGCGCGCTGAAGGACACTGAAAGCTATACCCAAATATGGGAAGAATACAACGGTGTCCCGGATAATAACAATAATAGAAGCGCGCGTTGCAAACTGGGTGGGTCAGACTCTTTAACAAAAAGATTCTGTCACTGGAATAAATGGATAGCCTGATTTTAATCAATTTCATGACTCAACCAAACGAACAATTACTAACTCAGTTAAAGGTTGTACATCGTGGATTCATTAGACTGCAGGCCTAGCAGTCTCTTTCTTCTCCCAATTTAAGTGAGAAGCTGGCAAGTAAGCCATTTTAGTAGCATTTTTTTGTATATATATATATAATTTATTCATTTCCACTCATGCATAGGATCTGAGGTAAATAGGACTAGTGCTCGCAATCTGTGGATTGCTTACCCCTGATAATCCCTTAGGTTTTCCATGGCTTCAATATTACAACTGTGGTACTTAAAACGTTTCCCTTGATTTTGTATTTCTCTGACAGAATGATGAATTCAATTCTGAGCAAGAAGCAAAAGTTAAGAGGTAATACTGGGTATATCTCATACTTCTAAGTGTATCAATGTGCACAGGTGTTAATAAGCACCAGCTCTTCAACTATACAAAGGGATCAGTCTGTCTCTCAAGGCTGGTTTCCATATGATCGCAGGATCACCCTATTTTTGACTCAATAATACATTGTAGTTGCAAACAGTCACAAAGACCTGGTCGCAAAGGATCATGAATAATTGCAAAATAAAGTGATCATGAAGTTCTGTTCTCCCTCAACATTGAGATTAGCAAATTGATAATGAATGTGAACTTTAATGGGATGTGTTTTCAGGTCACAGTAATAATTACACTCAAACGAAGAAAACCGTGAACACTGAAAATATTTCTGGAATGTTTATTGTGTTTTGACCAATCACATGTGAGACCTTGTAACCGCAGAAAACAAGTGGGTTTCGCAGTCACGGAATCGAGTTGGTTCTCCATTTCTTTTGAAAGACCTTCATCTCAACTTACAAGAATTTAAATTATTTCTTTTTATCTGAGAGCCACGCGCTACGAGAGCGAAAAATGTGTGAATGGTCTTGGCTTGTTGCGGCTGCATTTAAATGTAGCAACAATCACGGACTGTAAAAGCGGCGTTCGTTATTCTTCAACAGCCTGGCCGGTGTACCGTTGCTAAATTTGAAAATGTATGTCATTTTCAAAATGTGCAACTACACGTTATAAAATATGATGCAAGCCCAGCTCAAAGGCATGGATGATTCGGCCTAAATAAATCGAGTCAGCTGTGCTGTCAATGGGCGAATTTGGAGAGAGAATATTGCAGTTTTTACTTCAAGGTGAAATAACTGCCGATTGAGTTGGTTTCATTTGAAATGTCAGAAACACTGATCGTTGTGTCGGTTTGTCGAAAAATTTTATTAGGCAAAAGTGCTCAAACTTATTTTCGCTTGCGTAGTGCGTGGGGCTCTCAGATAGGAAGGAATAGCACTTCCAATTTCTGTAAGATAAACTGGTGAAGATTAAACCTTGTTGTCTTTCGAAACAACTCGATTCCGTGACTGAGAACCCAGTCGTTTTCTGCTGTTACAAGGTCTTGCATGTGATTGGTCAAAACACACATTCCAGGAATATTTTCAGTGTTCACGGTTTTCTTAATTTGAGTGTAAACTGGTTTCATGTGATTGCACTATTGTAACTAAATCACATTGCAGCTGTTGGTTTGCGATCATGATCACACTGATCATGATCTGCAGTAATATTTGAGTTTGTTTCTGTTGGTTGCAGATTTTTTGGCAGCTCAGATTTGGCAATTGCCTGTGATCATATGGAAACCACACATTAAACTGGAGAATTAAACGCAATCAATAGAATTTGACCTTAATAGAAACACTGAGTCAGAAGACAAAATCAGAAAATGTAAAAAAATATATACATATTGAAACTCTTATATATATAAGAAGACATAAATTCAGAAAAAGTTCATTTAAACTATTTTGTCTGTAAATGTTAAATTGATAGCACCAAGTCACTCTGATGTCAAATTAAAAATGATACTGTCCGGTTCTTACTAACCGTCTTCATTGCAGTTGTCATTTGCCATACATTATGGTCCTCTTTAAACACAGTGCCTTTTAGCTTGGATCTGAGGTTTGATATCACGGGATTGACACTAACTACTTTTTGAATAGATTAGGGCAAAACTCTTTGTCTTGTGCTAGCTGCCAGCATTTTCTTTTGGTTTGTTATTTTAATCTGCAACTCACGAGCACTCAAACTTATAGCAGGTGGAAAAAATCCCCACTCCTACGTAGTCCTTATTAAAAGTAATGTTACTAACATTCATGGTCTTGATTTTCCTTCAGTGAGATCCGAGTAAATCAGATTGCTGAATGGATGGAAAAACAAAATGAGGTTTGTAACCTTTTGTTTTCCCACTCCCAGCTGAAAAGTGAGCTAGTTTCTGAGACAGGTTCAGTGTATCAGTTTACAATAATTTATGGTATACTTGATAAATCACAAGACCAGGATATAGGTTTAGAAATACAGAGTGGAAGATGGAGTAGGTAACATTCATTAGGTATTTTTGACATTCTGCTTAATGAGTTATTCTTAGAAACAAAATGCTTTCAATTAACCTATACTATACTATACAGTCGTAATAACACAGCTACACATGTACCACACCTTTTTCCCCTCCACAAAACCAAAATTACACATTGAAGAGACACTGAAGAATCCTTTTGCGGTGAGAACTTTCTGTGAGAACTTGAACTGCATGTTTCATATATACCTCATAGTATTGACCATGTTTACTTGGTATAAGCTTAAGGTGGCTCCCTATAGTTTTATGACCGTGCGCACGCTGATGATGCGAGCTGTAGTAATCTGCGTGCACTCACATAAAATCGTAGGTTTTTCCTGATATTCATGACGCAGCATAGCCAAAAAAAGCAAAGTTAACAGTAACATTTCTCGCGTTTCCTTCGGTGAATTTTTTTTAATTTTGCACATTTTGAGATACTAACGCTACCTTTCACATATTATTTTTTGGAAAAGTTCTGTCAGAGCAATCCATTTTAATTGTTAAAAATAAGAAATCACGTGATATCGGTGAATCCGTCTGAACGACCCCATATTTTTTCCTCTGCAAAAATTATGTTAGTTAAAATCATTTTCACAAAATAGGAAAGTTTTAAAAAATTTCACCGAGGGAAAATCAAAATATTTAAGAAAAAAGACGAATTAATGGAAAATATCTGTCATTCTTTAGATGCTTTGTTGCCATGGCAACGGCCTATGCCTAAGAAGCAAAACCTGAAAAATAAGGGTAATTTTGTTGGTAACCTTACTGATAAAATTCAGGAACAAAGATGCAAGACAACAGAACTAGGGCTCCTTTTGCAAGTCTTGCCAGTTCATATAGTCACGTTTGTAGAAACTCTAGGGAGCCACCTTAAATTAGATGTGAAAAGACCATCAAAGTGGAATATTTAATTTTTTTTAATATTCCACTTTATAGGCCTAGGTGTCTCCAACACTTTTTTATGTCAGAAAGGATCTGGTACCAATTCTTTTAACAAGCACTCAATTTTTTTTACTGGCTAAATACATTTTAGCTAAGTCATCAGCTGAGAGGGTACCCCAGCTACAGACAAAACCAGCAAATTTCATGAATTTAACATCAAATAGCCCCACCTTTGGGGTGTACCTCTCTTCTCTGTGAAGTATTAATAAGTACATGACGTACATAATTAATGTATACAGCTGTATTATTATCATTATTATTATTATTATTATTATAGAACAGTGAAAGGCGGTTGCTGAAACAGTGGGCTGAAGACACCAAAGATGAGCTTTCCCTAGCAAACAAAGAATTGACAGCTGTGAGTTAATTTTATATGTTCAGCCATCTTGATAATAGCTGCACACAGGTTCTAGACTGGCAGTAGTCCCTCCCCACTTCTCCCTAAGGGGAATGATTCACCTCCCCAGCCCTCTGGGGTAATCAAACTTGATGCCAGCTGGTTGTGTTGGATATTCTAGCTGTTACAGTGTACAGTGAAACATACAAGAGTCTCCCCGCATAACATCCATGAATCGAAGTTTTAAAAACCAAACAGGTCCATGGCTTTAATAATTAATTCAATTAAGGGCAGATCCAGGATTTGTGAAAGGGTTGGAGGTAGGGGGTTGTAAATGCAAGTACCATAGGTGGAGATTCTCTAGTGGCCTTATACAATGTAGAAATTTGTGCTAGTGGTAAATTGTGAAAATGTTGATACGTGTAATTGTCTAGACTGCAAAAAATGGCACTTTTCCTACCATTTTGAACTTCTCATATTCAACAATAGGGGAAAGAGGAAGGGTAAAACACCCCTAAAACCTCCATGAAAGGAAGAAATATTATTGAATTATTCAGCAGCGATTTTTAATTAGAGGTTATTGACGCAATAATGTGTATGTCATTATCCCCCTAAATGCTTACAATGGGATAAATTTAAAGTTAACTGTCTTCTGAATTTAAAGTTACCTGTCTTCTGACATAGTGGTTGAAATTCACTGTTTTGCTGTAGGTGAGAAGGGCCCAGCTTCGGAAGCTGTTATACACAGAGAATGCCCTCTATGAGATGGAGCTGAACAATCAAGGCAAATCATTCTTCATCCAGAGAACATAGCATTGATGAACATTTTATTATTTAATAATTACATTTTACAGTTTTTTGTAATTTGGTTTTGAAGAAAAGTTATATGCAGTTAATTAGTCCACTAAAGATTACTGTCTGTACTATTTTTGTGATTGATTTGGCATGACTAGACTTGAATTTCTAAAATTATTGTCCTTTCTACTGAACAATTGAAATGTCTTGTGCAATATACACGTAGTCCGCACTTTGCTTTAATAAGGCATTTTAAATAATTAAGACAAAAAGAATCGAATAAAGTAAATAAAAATCAGCTTACCCAGTTGCAATAAAACTCTCTTTTTCTGCAGATCCGGAAATTAATGTTCTTGTTGAGTTTTATCCCAATTGTCCTTGTCCCTTGTCACTGCCATCATCATTACCATCTGTTATTCCCGGGGAAGGGAAGGACTTCCATATGAAAGTGACGTCGATGCTCGTCATCTCGCTTAGGGGTGTAATTACTACTTACTAGGCACGGATTGATTTGATTTACTCGATTTCACAACTTCTCAAATATTCTTGTTCATTTGCTCCAAAGGCAAAGGTGTGAAGGTGGTATTATGGAAATTTGAAGGCTAAAAAGCAGGTTATAGGCTGGCCCACCCCCACGCATGCAGACAAATCCACACATAGCACAGCTTACTGAAATCACATTGTTGAGGAAAAGTTAATGAACTTGTCCGCAAGTATAACAATTCTTTCAAAAAATGTAGATTCCATCACCTACATACCAGTAAAGAAATTTTACATCCTTCCTCTAAAGAAATTACTTCGATTACTTCAGTAGTCTACAAGACTAGTATCGTTTTTTTTATCAGCTTACACTATGTATTCCTTACGTGCCTTGCAACAGAACAAAGCACAGTTTAGGCTTTTTAATGTGTTTTATACCGTAGTTAACAAATAGATTCCGTTTGTACTCTGATAACGTACAGATGACACACACGTGGCAGTAGCGTGACTGATGTTATTACCTCTTGTGCGTTGTCGGAGTACACACGCATGGCCAATAAAAAGACACCACTTTAAGTCTTACCTTATTAGAGGAAATTAACGGTTGTGTTAATTAAGGTATTTGAAATTAACGCGAATTGAAGAGAAAATTACTCAATAAAGGAATATTAATAACGCGAAAGAGATAGGGGGTAAAATCTCAAAATGAGGGAAATTAACACAAAGAAACAGTTTGTGGTTACAACTAGAACAAATCTATTTCATGATTGAACAGAACAGATCTACAGGTATGTAAGGCAATTCTGAAAAAAAGAAAGCTATTACTTTCTAGGCATCACTGAATGTCTGGATTCAGAATTTGGGATTACTAGGATGAAAATTAAGGTCGCTCACAAAAATTAACGCGACTAAAATGTAGAAATTTGCGTTAATTTCATGAAACGTTGATTTCCTGTGAAAAAGTGTTAACTGAGTGGTAGAGTGTTGTAATCGTCAAATTTATCTGAATTCTGATTTGTGAAAAAGTGAGATCTGTAACGGTCTAAAAACTGCATGTACAGGGAAAAAATTGGATTCCAATCAGTTTGCAGTATTTACCAAATGAAAGACGGTATTCCGTGTTCTCTACGAAAATAGTGCACACTGAGGTCTTAACAAATGAAAGACGAAATTCCCTGTTCTCTAAGAAAATAGTGCAGACTGAGGACTTAAAAAAACAGCTAACTCGATGCTAGCGCACCCACGAGTGGAACAAGTCATTATGACGTTGTGGATTTGAACTGCGCGTGCCTGGTACTCTATCTGACGACATTACAAACAAATTTGTCGACCTCGCTGCTGAAGAAATTATAATTTAATTTTGAAAACAACATTTCTTCCCCTTCTAATTCAAGCTAACTGAATTCGAATTTCATAAGTTAGCTGGACAAACTGTTCATCACGGCTGTTCATTATTTGCGGGATCTATTGCCTTGTTAAGTCCAGCTTTGATCGGCATCAACCAAAAGTCAACTTGAATTGCTACTGGTAACTACTGCAATACCCAAGAAAGTCTGAGGAAAATGGTAATAAAGAATAGAAAGACCGGGTTGCATTAGACCGGTACAATCAGTTCGGTACCAGATGAATGTGGGATTGTGTACCAGGATCGTGTAAACGAATATAGCGCTATATTTGTACAAGCAGGATGAACTTGTTCCAGTATAAAAGTCGTACCGGTATCATGTAGACGCCCCTTAACTGGACAACACAGAACAAACATTACTGATCATGATCACCACAAACTGCTATAGCATGTTGTGCAAATCACTTTAATCTTAGTCTCCCCAGTTACTATTCAACCAAAATCACACGGCTACGAAAAAAGGCAGTTACTGGACGTTTTCGAAGAAATCACTCCCTAACCTGTAGTAAAGCTGTTGTTAGTAGTTTCAGCCTCCATTTTAAATGGTAAAAAAGGCGGTTGTGCATACCGTTTTACGTACAGAAAATCACGTTACCATTAAGGTTGCTATTTCGGAGACTCGATTGTTTCGACGGGTCAATACTTTTGGAACTTTTCGGTATATTTTTCCTTGATGCCCTTGATCAGAAATAATTTTGCATTAAAGGACACCTGTTCAAAGGTGATTTTACTTCTGAATTATTATACACATTGAAAGTATATGATCGTGTCTAAAACTACTAATTAATTTCAAGTACTGTTAGGACAGTCCGAAGACAACTAATCTTGCCAAGGAGTCCAGACACCCTCTATCAGCGCTTTTACGACTGCTTTGGGGTCAAAAGGCCGAAAGAGAGGAGGTACTACCCCCTTCATGTAGTACTGCACTCTTTCTTGCAATGCCTTCACCACGTCTGGAAGCTTCTCGCTAAGGTCGTTGTGTTCTGTTGGGTCAGCAGTAATGTTGTACAGAACGACTTTCAGGGTAGGACTTGCAGGGTTCTGGTGAATAGAATGAAACCAGTGTATTGAATTGGTCACCAGACCAGATTCAGAAATAGCCAATGTCTTTGATTACTTGGCTTTCTTTGCCAAGAAATCAATTACATGAATCATTTAAAAGAGCATTACACAACAAGTTATCCTGAAACGTTTGAAGATTTTGCTTTTTTGTCAAACCAGTGCGAAACTCAAGATAACGGCGATATTCTCAGAAGAAAAATGCCCTGGAAAACCAGGGTGAACAAATGGAATAATTCTTGAATTCAGAACGAACCACAACAAGTTTTTAATTATTCTTCATAGACGTATGGAAGGAACTTGAAAAAATGGTCAAGATTTTTCACGTTG
>OZ034966.1:72780559-73023872 GCA_964030785.1 Siderastrea siderea | reverse complement strand
ACAACAAGTTTTTAATTATTCTTCATAGACGTATGGAAGGAACTTGAAAAAATGGTCAAGATTTTTCACGTTGAAGTGTTTTAATGCACTTTGAAAGTAATTTCAAACAATGCTAAACCAGTTTAGGTTTTCAAAGGGTTACTAGTCACAAGTCACAAGTATCACATGCGTATAGCCACAAATGGGCATTTACGTGGCCATCGTGCCCGCTTGTGGCTACAGGTTACCAAAGCACGTACGCAATTGTACGGTACTTGCGACTTTGCCATTGTAGCCACATCCCATAAGTGTTACACTTTGTTACTAATTAAAAATTAGCTGGCCTAGTCCATGCAATGTTAAAGTAATGTTTCTTCCTTACAGTTAGGGGAAAAGATCGTACGCAAGACCGTACGCAAAGATCGCAAGATCGTACGCAAAGTTTATTCTTGAATACGACACTGCGTGATTACCAATTGGAAATTTAAAATATAATAGGGGCACACATTCAATTTATTTATCAACAACGTACATGCAATTTTACGCTGTCAGTTTACCATTTCATCTAAATTTGCAAGTTCAACTATCTTTGGCCCACTTTTCCGACAAAGGAACCCTGTACAAACTCCAACGAGGCTAACAGGGCCGGTTTAATAACGAAATTCTGGGATAAACCAAGCGTATGAGTAGGTAGCTTCCGATATTTTAACCGCATGATTGGAGATAATCATACGTAGAGAAATTACATCAACCTACACTGCACTCTACCTTGTCATGCTTCATGTCTGGCTTTCCACCGAGCTCCGGGGGTTTATACCACGAAGAATTTTCTACACTCATAAGTAGTTTCATGTCGCCTGCTCTCAAAGCAATTCCTTCATAATAGGTGATGTCCGATGAGTCGTCATTTTCTTTTTCAGGATTCAAGTCGATATTAAGAAGTATCTCCTTTCTCGGTGAGGGTTCGCCTTTAGAAATGGTGTTCCAGACATCCATACCATCCAAAGGTGTTGGTGCATGGTCAAGGAACCACCTGCCGAAATTAGAAGAGCAATTTAGCTATCCTATAAATGTACTTAACGATAACTTCGCAAAAATAATTGTTTCTTCTTGCTCATAAACAAAGTTGGAATCCAAAGCTGTCATTTATGATGATGATGATGATGATTATTATTATCACTATTATTATTATTATTATTATTATTATTATATCTTTTCACACATGAGACAAATTGATTCTTCATTAAAAGGTGATAGAAAGATGGCGTTTTTTGAGGAAACTAAACAAAAGAGAACAAAGGGAAGAAAGCAAGCAAGTAAGAAAGAACGAAGGAAGGAGGGAAGAAAGAAAGAGAGAGAGAGAGAGAGAGAGAGAGAGAGAGAGAGAGAGAGAGAGAGAGAGAGAGAGAGAGAGAGAGAGAGAGAGAGAGAGAGAGAGAGAGAGGAAGGAAGGAAGGAAGGAGGGAGGGAGGGAGGGAGGGAGGGAGGGAGGGAAGGAAGGAAGGAAGGAAGAAAGGAGGAAGGGAGGGAGGGAGGGAGGGAAGGAAGGAAGGAAGGAAGGAGGGAGGGAGGGAGGGAGGGAGGGAAGGAAGGAAGGAAGGAGGGAGGGAGGGAGGGAGGGAGGGAGGGAAGGAAGGAAGGAAGGAAGGAGGGAGGGAGGGAGGGAGGGAAGGAAGGAAGGAAGGAAGGAAGGAAGGAGGGAAGGAAGGAAGAAAGGAAGGAGGGAAGGAAGGAAGGAAGAAAGGAAGGAAGGAAGGAAGGAGGGAGGGAGGGAGGGAGGGAGGGAGGGAGGGAGGGGGAGGGAGGGAGGGAGGGAAGGAACTCAAACGAAAACAGTACCTGCAAGGTTGACCAACGTTGGGAACCAATCTGTAACGTGCATTAGCTCTTTACATTTCACACCCGTTCTACCAAGCATGTTTCCTCGGACAAAACTGACTCCTCTCACCCCTCCCTCCCACAAAGTAGTCTTTTGTCCACGGAGCGGCCAGTTGAAACCACCGTGATTATGCCATCCACCATTATCCGTTGAGAAAATCACTAACGTGTCCTCCCATAACCTAAAATATAAGTACGAAAGGTTAATGAATGCGAATATACGAAAATCACATATGTGAACTGCACGAGAAAGAATAAAGACGTGAAAGATCTTTGCAGTTATGTTTGCAACTGTTTAAAAACAGTTGCGAAGAGGCAACCTGAAAAATTCAGGCTTTTACGGGAATCGAACAAGCCGATGGATTTTGTTTTCGTATGGGTTTCTTGTTAATTCGTTAGTTTTGCTTCTCTTGACAAAAAAAAAGACCTCGCAAAAAATACAGTTTAACATGTGAAGATTAATCCACAGCAAGTAAATGTAAAGGGATTACGTGTTTGCTTGCCCGCTCAGAACAAAAACAACCCCATGAACAAATCAGAACGTGAAGCAAATTCATGTACTTAGTCTAGTAACAGTAGCCCCCTCTGCAGGCATCTCTCATATCTCTTAACCTCTTCCTCTGCTTTTATTTGGGTGTCCTGTGTAAGGGAACCAACAGGGGACCACCCTCTTCGCTTTTGCCTCTATCTCCCTAGTCCTTCTCGAGTTTTCTACGAAAGTCCGAAGTATGAGAGATGTCTGCGGAGGAGACTATAGTAACAGATGGCTTACGAAACTTATTCCCAAATTTCTGTCTACTTTGTTCTCAAAAACACGTTATTAGATCACCTATTATTCTCAAACAGCCAAAAGAAAAGGTATCAATAGTGTATTGTTATTAATAACAATTTTTATTAATGATTTTGATTAATTCCTCTATATTTATAGTGCTAACTCGCTTTTTATCCGCTTTTTTCCCTACTGTAGTAGTAACATTTTTTTCATAACTTAACATATTTTTTCTCTTTAGCAAAAGATCCGAAATGTGTCTTTAGTTTTCATCTATTGATATAGAACGTTTGTTCCTATTGTTCCCAAAAATGATTCCACAACCCTGAAGAGAGCGAAAAAAAACCTAGGGTACTTCTCTGGCTAATCAGAACTTAGCAGTTAAAATAGAGCGGTTTTCAAATGAGTGTCGTAAAACCAAAACCAAAGTAATTACTCTGACCAATCACGACAAGAACAAAACACAAAATGAACCAATCAGAAATCGAAGCTAGTACAAGTAATTAACGTTAAGCGCGGGAAAACGCGTGCGAGCAAGTCACGATTGGTTTTGGTTTTACTTCTGATTGGTTGAGAAAGTGGCGCGAGCTTTTAGAACCAATCAGAGAGCGAAGTAAAGCAAAACCAAAGCAAACACAACATTACTTTCGACACTCAATTGAAAACTGCTCTAACTGCAAAACCATAGTAAAAACGTAGTTACTGTCAAGAGTCAGTGTAAATACATGTCGACGTTGTGGCCTCCTATTTTCCATGATTTTTGTCATTGAGTCCGCAGCTTATTTGTTTTTTTACCACATAAAAAAAGTTTCTTTACGCGGCGAGAGTCTACTTGATGATGCGAGCCATGGTAGGAACTCTCACCTCCACAGCTCTCAACCAATCAGAAAATGGGAAATTGATAAAATGTGGTAAAAATAACCTTGGCACTCAGTACGAATTAATTACAAGTCAAAGTATATCCCATACCCAGCATCTTTCATGGCCGCAGTGATATTACCAATTGCCTCATCCATAATATCCACCATGCCAGCATAGGTCCTGCGATTTTCATCCTCAATAAAGCTGTACTTGTCTATATACTGTTGTGGAGCTTGGAGTGGAGCATGGACATTTTGGAATGCCATGTACAGAAATAAAGGAGTGGATGAATTGTGAGACTTGATGATTTTCTCTGCTCGCTGCAACCAGGAAATGTAGAAAAAAGGTGTTAAAAGCCACAAGGAAAGTAAATGGTGACATTATTTTAGCTGGTGGATACAGGGGAGGGTCACATGGTACCCACATCTTCCTTTTTGTTGATGAAAATAGCCACTGGATTGTCTAGATACATCCCCCC
The DNA here is from genome assembly GCA_964030785.1 of Siderastrea siderea. NCBI lineage: Eukaryota > Metazoa > Cnidaria > Anthozoa > Scleractinia > Rhizangiidae > Siderastrea > Siderastrea siderea. Next base: position 73,019,907 of record OZ034966.1, on the reverse strand, counting down.
TTCATTCCAGACTCCTGATCCACCAGGAATAATACCTAGTCCCTCGAGGGGGTCTGAATCTCCCATATAGAATAAAAGGGATGTTTGATCAAAGTTTTAAGGGGATAACCTGTAACTTAAATGCAATAACTTTACTAGGTATTGCTCACAAACATCATGACCTCACAGATTTTCCCTTTTTTTTTGGCATCACTGACAATTGCATGGAAAATGCTTTGCCAGCTTCTACAGGTGATAACTCCTACTTTGATTTCTTTTGGCTTTAAGGTTAATTCCCATTTGAGCATAAAAGGTGGTCCTTACTGAGCACTGGTCCCTAGGGGTAACTTTTTTTTTGTCTGGTCCACATGAAGCTTTCAATTCATGTAACTCTATTTCTAAAGCATGAAGCAACCTACATTGAGGAGTACAGCTACAACCCCCTCCACCACCCCACCTTCTAATTTCTTGTCCATCACATTGTCTACTGTGAGGATACCCCCACAGCATTTTTTGAGGCTTTGCTGAAGATTTTCCAGTACTGATGTCTTGGGAGCCAAACAGTAGCATACGCACAACAGCATTTATTTGCAGCGATTTTTTTTAAAAGTATTATTATTATTATTTTTAATTAGATGCACTCTACTACTACTACCACATCAAAATTTCAAACAGTGTTGATACTGCCATAGTATCTGCCTGTGTTGAATTGGCCATGGAGCCTGGACCGATCATTCGCATGTAGTCCAATAAGGCAGCCATGTTTACAAGCTGTCAAGAATAAACCCGTGAATACAAACTATTCCAAGGTGTTACTTTTAGGAGCGGGATTTTTTTGAGAAAACAAGCAAGAAATTCACAAGGAAAATTTCAAGTAATAAATATCGGAACTTTCGTGTCAGTTCATCAGAGTTCATTCAAGATTCAATCTGCTGGACTTGATCACTGCTAGTTCAAGTTTCAGATTTCAAGTTGCCTCACATTCAAACACTGATGGTTTTATAATTCATCTTAAACAGCAACCGTGGATAAATCTGCAGCTCTTTTGATGGATTGGTCAACGCCTGGAGATATCCACAAGCGATCTAACTTTTCAAACAGAAATGCAGTCTCATTTTCGATGGGCTTCTTTCAAGCAAGCCTGAGAAACAAAAGGCAAGGCTACTCCTACTATTGGTCAAGGCTTCCAAGGCCAATACAACATGGGCAGATACTGACAGATGCAATTTATTAAAGTGGCAACTTTTTTAGCAGAGATTTAAGTGTCTCGGATTCCAAATGGCCTGTGTTAACTGCTGGTGATTTTTGCTGAGGTTTTACATTGGGTAATTCTTTTAGTGCATGCAGCAGGGGTAGAGTTAAAATGTATGCAATATAAATTGTTTTTTGCTCACACCATATGCACTGACTGCTCCTGTTGCACTTTATAATAACATTGCAATCAAATCACCATGAAAATGCCTAGACACTAGGTGATTTAATTTGAACTCACACTCAAGAGTTCAATCACTCCTGTAAAATCACATCATTCAAAAACTACCAACAGCTGGTTATCACCAAACATGACTGACAACCACATCTACACTTGTTACATGTACCTCTGTATGGGCAAAAGTAGCAAACTTTCCACCTAGGTCTCTCACAGGTTCCTTGTTGTCTCTGAAGTCTAAAATATCCAGTACTTTGTGAGTGTAGTGATCTTCTGCTGCATTGTAATAACCTGATAGTATGTATCAAAACCGCGATACGTTGGCGTGTACTCCCACTTGTTGTAGCCCAAGTGCCACTTGCCAACCATGTGAGTTGCATATCCTTTAAAAAGAAGACATTACATTATTTTGTCATACATTGCATAATTATATTTATTTATCGTTGAGATAGACTACAAATAGTCTTTTTTCCACTCAAGGAGAGGTAATCAAGCAATTATGCACAAAAAGAATGTGCAAAGGCAGTGTCGTCTGCCCAGTGGAGATCGACCTCATTCGCACGTGATGAGCTACTCAGTAGTGCAGTGAGCCAAGGGCAGCTAGTTGAGATGACAGGATTTTCACAGGTGAAAGTTTACTACAAGAATGGGAGAGCCCCTGGGCACTTACTCTTACCGATCCAGTTCCAGAAGCATTTGAATATCCTCCTTCTGATTGGCCAGAAAAAAATTACTCTTACTGATCCTGTTCTGGGAGCATTTGAATTCCCTCCTTCTGATTGGCCAGAAAAATTAAGAGTCAATAGTGCCCCAGGGTTCTCTCGTTCTTGTTGTAAACTTTCGCCTATGAAAATTCTGTTGTCCAGACTAGCTGCCCCTGGGTCTCCAAGGATGACAAATGTGCTGATGGCCTAGTTTGTGCCTGCACGCTGACATTTGATCTCACTCTTTTGTTGTTGTAAAGTACTTGATTATGACCAGAAGTATACACTGTACAAAGCTACCTGAAACACATTACATTACTGAGAGTGAATGTATGAAATGATCATATATATTATGTATAAACTGCAGACTCAAAACATAAAATGATGACGACCACTGCGGTTAAAGATCTCAACTTTAATACGCAGTTGACAAAAAAAAATACTGAAAAAGCCTGGACGTTTTTCAGGTTTCTTTTAACAACTGCTTAAGTTGATATCATTAACTGTGACGGTCGTCTTCATTTCACATTACATTATTACTGATAATCACCTGATTCCTTGAGTTTCTGGGGCAGTGTAGTGAAATTAAGTGGCAGTCCATACGGGCTTGTTGCAAGTAATACCAGATGCTGCATACCTGCATGATGTTGCAAGGAGAAAAATAATTATCTTTCATCTTCTCTTTACTTTGGCTAAAATAATATCATAAAATTATTTTAGAGTAATTAGCCCATATTTCATTCAAAAGACTTTTTGGGTGGGCTAATATTTTTTTTATGGGGGAAATTAATGGTTTAATAATGTTTAAGGGGGTGCAGATAGGAAAGGAGGAGCTTTATATGGAAGGAATTTTGGTTAGGCATTCAAGGCAGTTGCAGGTAATGGGCTTATCTCAGTTCCAAAGAGCTTTGTCTGAGGTTTGTAAGACTTATTTTTGGGTTAGCTATTTTCAGAGGTACTTTAGCTGGAATTTCACAGTAGCAGCATTAAGAAACTAACAATAATAATTAAAGTTGGACATTTTAATATGCTTATACAAAACAATAAACACAATCAGGCAATTTGAGGTGGGCATGCCCAGTCAGGGGCACCCAACGACAATTTTCGGGAAAATATCTGTTCCGAAGACGATTTGAGATCTAGAATTTTCGGAACATTTGTTGTAAAATTTCTTGCTTGCCTGCCTCTTCTAGGATTTTCGAACATCTAAAATATGGTATTATTGCCCATTTTTTAACGGATTTCTACCCTTAAAAGGTCACCTAGAATTTTCGGGAGCCTTTTTCTGGCTAAAATTTTCGAAAAGGTAAGTTTTGATCCCTATAATTTTCGGATCACTAAACTTTCAGCTAAGAAATCCGAACAGATGAAAAGTTTTTAGGGGATAAAAATACGCCTATATCTACCATTTAAATACTAAAATACGTTCAATAATGCTAAGTTAAGTGGTTTTGAACTATATTCTCGTTGGGTGCCCCTGCCCAGTCATAACTTCTGCAAATTATATGAACATTATTTGATTATATATTGTGATAAGAAGTAACATGATCATTTTGTGATCAAGATCACCTGAGTTTTAACATTGACATATTGTTAGTAACAACAAACTCTGAGATTGATTCATTCTTATAGATGCTTCAAGATCCAAAGCGTCAAGTCAGATGGGATACAAAAGATTTTGTATTGATACATGTATTTCACAAATTTCATAACAAAAATCTGCCTACAGCTGGTTATGTAACCTTATCTAATTTATGTCACGGTTGTTGATCATGCTGTATATCAGTTAATTAGATGGACTACTTTGTAAAGACAACTGCAAATCGCGGCCTTGTCCAAATGTAGTAACATGCAAAATACAGCTTACAATCAGTGTAAACCACTCTATTTCTGTTTAAACTTAGCCTCTGGCTTACACATTTTGACAAGGAGTCTTTACACCGCTTGCTGTTACTGCATTAGTTTGCTGCATATAGGAATTGCCCCTCCAAGCTCCACCCCCAAAAGATCTAGACGCAACATTTTCACCCATTTCCTTCAAGTACACAGCGTTTTTAGCAATAAACTCACCAGTGTGGATGGGGTACATTCCTGTCATCAGTGCACTTCGCGTTGGTGTGCAAATCGGAAGAACATAGTAGTTGTCAAGGATGACTCCTTCTGATGCTAGCTTATCAATGTTCGGTGTTTTGATTTTTGAGCCATGAAAACCGACGTCACTCCAGCCGAGGTCGTCCGCTAGTAGAAATAATATATGAGGAGGCTTACTGGATCTATTTGCCCGTGCAACAGACAAATACACTGCAAACAAAATGCAAAGAAGACACAGTGCAAGGAGCTTGTTAGAGGGCGCCATATTGCATGGAATGCCAGGTCCAGGTTGACGTCAGAACCGGGCTGCTCCACACTCCCCTATGTCCAGTCACGCTATTTCAGAAGTCACGTTATCCTAGCAAAAGCCGTCCGAGGGGTAAGTTGTGAAAAACCTATCTTCGGAAGTAACTGTTAAAGTTAGACGTCAAATTACTGACTGGAGTGAACGTAAGACGGTAAAAGTTACGGCATGCAACTCGCAACTCGCAACTCGCAACTCTCAACCTGTCTGTGACGCAGTAACTGGTGTTACTGTAACCATTCTAGCTGCTTGCTTTGGAAACGAAGAAAAAAGAAAAAGGACACTTGATCGACAACATAGGAATTGATTGATGCGGGTTCCTTACCATTTTCTGCTATTCAAAATTACTAACTTGAGGTACACCCAATCAAGCCACAGAGTCTCAAGTGTAGCAAGTATCAATGGGTGTAGGAAGGGCCAGGCCGGGTTGGTGGTCCGGACGAGATTTAAACCCTCAATATCCCGCTGTGCAACATTCCACTTTTGGTAGTTTACCCTACATTACGAGACATTTTTGTACAAGCACTGTTCTCTGGACGTTTTCCCGTTTAACCAAGTAAGAAACAACAGGGTTTTACTAACGACAACCTTGACCGACGACGTATGGTGAACTGTGGATTAAAATGGGTGTGGCGATTTTCAAATTAGCTTTGTATCAAGCTTTCCAAAATAACTTAAAATAAAAACAGTCAAAATATTAACATGGTGTTGTTCTTTGTTTTGTGTTTCTTTTGTTGCGCTTTGTAACCGGAAGCCGCAAAAGTCGCATCCGGTTTTTGATTATCCCAGAGCCCGTGTCTGGCATTTCGATCCCGCTGACCTTAAATGCCCGCGGGCTCTGGCGACGAGATTAGGGAGACTTTGGCGCTCCCCTGGCGTCGCGTCGCGTCTCCCCGGAATTTCACGCGCGCGTGTGTGCATTTTCGTCCGCCCCACGATCGCTATTATACCTAATCGTACCTTTATGGTACGCTTCGGTGGCATATCATGGTCGAGCCATGGTTCGTATTTTGGCGAGACGCAGTCGAGCCAAAATACCCATGGTGAGACCAAACGAGCTTGATATGCTGCCGAAACGTACCAAAAAAGGTGCGATTAGGTATTTACCGTACCCAAATTCGTCCTAAAACCTGGCGTTTTTTTTTTTCAGTTACCGTGATCAGTCAAGCGTTGTAGAGCGACAAGTATTTACACTTTTCTGGTCGTCAATACTCTTCTCTAACTCCTCATCTGCCATTTTATTTAATTCTTTTGTTTGGAGTTTTATTTTCTGAATCTTGGAAGTCCAAGTTAAGAAAGAAATTTGGAAAATCCGGCTCCATTTTGAAACCAAAAAAAGTTTCAGTGCTGTCCGTAAAGTTCACGCGAGCGCCCGCCAGTGTAGCCGCTTCCAATTTTGGCCCGAAATTGTATTTTTTCCCCTCTCTTACCGTTAAACAAATTACTTTCTCGTTTAACAAATGTAATAGTTTTACGTTTCGTTGTATTTCTGTTGTAATTTTCGCCTCTAAAGTCTGTCCATGATATCGTAGGATATCAGGTCAGTGACTTGATATCGTAGAAAATCGTGACAGTAAACAAGGCTTCTGATTGGCAAATTTGGGTACGGTAACGCCAAAAACTACTCGCAGTTTAGGGGAGTGGTTGCCCAGTCTATTTATTCCTTAATATCAAGTAATCCAATTCGAACCCTCGCGAGAGCAGTTTTAAAAGTTTAGAAAGTTTGGCTAACTCAGAAATTTTTAAAACATTGTAAAACTGCTCTCGTTAGGGTGGGGGAGGGAGAGGGGCGGGGTTATTAGAAGGGTTGGAAGGGGTGGGCGTTTTTCAAACCACCGTTGAATTGTCGAAATCATCTGTCAGTGAATTGCACCCAAACAACATTAAACAGCCTTTATTGAGAGGACTCACAGCTTACAGACACGAATTAAAAATTTTAAAGCCTCACACATGATATGGAAAACCTTAAGCATGCCACTTCAATCGTATTTTTAAAATCTATTACCTAGTCGGTTTTAACAACTTACAGTAAGAACATCAGCTACTGTAGGCTTCTAAGGGCCGATTTAAACTGACGGTTGAACTTTGTCGCATGCGACATGCTTACGACAAGCTTATGACACGAATTAATTGGTATTAATCGACACAACAACTTATCGATTACAATACAACGGAATGAAGTAGGGTTTTGAAACATGCATCCAACCCCGTCAGTCGTAACCACAAGCGTTAAGTGATGCAAAGTGTATAGAATTTTGGAAGGCGCGAGCACCGCGAGCTAAAGTTACATGCAGTAGTCAGAAGCAAAAATCGTACCAAGTAAATTGGCCCTTAGACTGACTCCTCATCCCTTAGTATTTCAAACGAGGAAAAAAAACCTCAGTGGCCTTGTGAATAATATTTTTAATGCTTAATCTGAAAAGCGAATGAAGGAAAATTAACCAAGGAATCATTAATTACTCCACACTGACTGCGACCAGTAGGTAGCTCTTTTCTCCAAAGAATAGTCGTGTAACAGGCGATCAGCACGCGCGTAGCGACCGTCTTTGAATATGTAAGTGTCCTTTATTCTGAACACTTGAAATATCGTGCAATATTCATGTAGTCCGCCTTTTACTTTAATAAGGCATTTTAATTGACGTAGAAGAAAAATTAAAGTGAACGATAAATTCCAGCTTACCCAGTTGTAGCCTCAAACGCAGTCGTTCTTAGGGGAGTCGTATTACCCTCCTCCCTGTAACCCAGTTCCAATCGCCAGTTGCTAAAACTCTGCAGATAACTGAAATTATCATTCCCGTTATTTTATCCGGCGTTTTAATTGGCCGAGAGGCCATTACGTCACCGCAAATAACTGCCTACGAACAATTGTCTGCTCATGCGCATTACGGTGCAAAGTTGTTTTGCTGCGAATAATTCTGCTCGTGCGCAGTTGAGTCACCTGTTCAGAGCTCAAACTCAAACGCGGGCAAGTAAGCCATTAAAGTGCGGAACTTCTGCGATTTTTGACTAAAAAATTTGAAGAAAAAAGTGTTAATCTTCCTTTTGAACGTTTAACTTTTTGGCAATTCAGTTGATGTATTCGTTTTAAAGCAATTTATTACTGGCGAAAGCGGAATTTACTAATTTTGTTTTTGTGCAGAATATTTAAGTTTTGAACGAAATGAAAGCCCGCACTTGGTGCAGGAATAAATAATTGTGAAACAAGCGCAAAAACACATTGTCTTGTTGAATGACAAAACAATTATTGAACTAGATTTCGCAAAATATCGTGATTTGTCAGTGTCTCGCAGATCAATTATTTGCCTCTGCCTTCGGCATCGGCAAATGATTGATCTGCTTGCCACTGACAAATCACGATATTTTTCTCAGCCTCGTCCAATAATTGTTTATTACTGTGCTTGTTCCTTTTTATCCCCAAGGCGCTTGCCCTTGTCACTGCCATCATCATCACCACTGTAATTACTACTTACTAGGTGGTGCAACAAGAAGATTTGATTTACTTATGTTCACAAAGTCTCACATGTTCTTGCTCATTTGCTCCAAAGGCAAAGGTGTGAAGCTGAAGCTGCCCCACCCCTCCCTGTACACCATATACACATACATACATTGCAAAGCTTTCACGTAAGTCTGTTGTAAGCTGCTGAGGATCAACAATTCATGAATTTCTCCACAAGTATGGCACTTCTTAAAGAACAGAAAACCTAGAGATTCCACTAACTGATCAGTAAGAAAAATTTTACAACCCTCTAAAGAATACAAGTGATGGATTTTACGAATGATAATCTTTGTTCTTCATTTTTTTTCGGTGTACGTGGCAAGTGTTCTTTCATGACTTGTCTACCGAAGTTTCTTTCTTATCTTCATCAACTATGTGTTAATTAACAAAGCGTCAGCTTCAGCTTGACGTCTTAAGTCCGTCAAGCTAAAGATCTCGCCTCTTTCAAGAGAATATCATCCAATTTGAATCTGTCTTAAGACAACTCTTGTAGATGCCCTTTTGGTCATTACAATTGTAAATATGTAAATAGATTTAACTACTATTGTATTTATATACACCTAATTGCAATATCGTTGTCATACAAAAATGAAAAAAAGAGAAAAGGAAAAAGCCAAATAGGACTAAAATAGGCACGCTAACTACATTTAGAGCCGCTCAAAAAGTCCATATGGAGGGCAATTTACGTTTTATCGACTCCACTGATACAAAATTGATGTATTATACCGTAGTGCATAAGTGCTTTGAGTATCATGATTGAAATCTGACCATGTAATTTGCATGGCTAATTAATTCCTATTTGGCTTTTTTCTTTATTCGTTTTTTCTTTTTCGCATGACAACGTTATTGCAATTAGGTGTATATACTTATTTATTTATTTATTTATTTATGATGTGGTTTATCTTAATTCGTATTTGTATTTTCGGACCTTTCTTGTTCTTTAACGGGCTACGGCTCCTGAGTTCTTCAAGGGTAAATAAAATGTCTGTCTCCAACAAAAAAAGTGCAGGGTGAAACACTGACGAGCCACAAGCAAACAAACGAACAAACATACAAACAAACAACAAAATAAACAAAACAAAACAAACGAACACTTCTAGCTATGAGTTTTCGTACTGAAGTGAAATTTGTCGATCTAGTCCAGCTGCTGGGGTCAATTTACATTAGTATAGCTCGCAGCACTAGAACACTACAAAAATCGTGTTGGTGTCACTTAAACATGTAAGCACCCCCTAACTGGACATATAACAATGTACATTACTAATCACCACAGAAATTGCTGTACAAACCACGTATTACTCTTGCAAGTTACTATTCAACCAAAATAAGACCATAAAAAGGTAGTTACTAGACGTTTTCGAAGAAATCGCAATTAATCTGTGGTACTGACCTGTTGCAGTTTTAGTCTCCATTTACCATATTTTCTCGATTAAACGCCGGGGGCGTTTATTTAAAACTCAGCCTCGTAGACCCGGCGTTTATTCGAACCCGGCGTTTATTCGGGGCCCGGCGTTTAATCGAGAAAATATGGTATTACTGGTAAAAGAGGCGGTTGTGTACACAGTTTTACGTACAGAAAGTCACGTTACCTTTGAGGTCGGTATTTCAGAGGCTCCATTCTTTTGCGGGGTCGATACTTGTGGAACTTTCCGGTATATTTTTCCTTGATTCCCTTTTAATTATCAGAAATAATTTCGCGTTTAATTGTTCAAAGGTACGTAGTTTAACTTGATTATAAACGATAAAAGTCTGTGATCACGTCTAAAACTATCCATTGGTTCAAAGTTTTGTCAAAAATCTAATCTTGCCACGGAGTCCAGACACCCTCTATCAGTGCTTTTATAACTGCTTTGGGGTCACGAGGCCCATAAAGAGAAGGTACTACCCCCTTCATGTAGTACTGCACTCTTTCTTGCAATGCCTTCACCACGTCTGGAAGCTTCTCGCTAAGGTCGTTGTGTTCTGTTGGGTCAGCAGTTATGTTGTACAGAGCGATTTTCAGCGTGGGCGCAGGGTTCTGTTGAATAGAATTAAGACAGTATGTTCAATTAGCTAACAGATGGTATTCAAAAATGACCCATGTCCTTCACTGTTTCGCTTCTTTGCCAAGAAATCAATTATATCAATCATTTGAAAAAGTAATGACAATCTACTGTGCATTATTAAAATTTTAACACTTTGTTTCTTTGTATATATTACCTTTCAAACCCCCTTTAGATTTACATTTGTGTTTTTGTCTCTAAATTTTTCTTCTAAACTATTTTCTGGAGTTCAAAGATTTTCCTATGTTTTGTCAAACCAGTTATCATGTAGCTTTTCTCAGAGGAAAATACTCCTATACTCCTGAAACATGGAAACATCAAGACGAAGAAATGAAATAAATTCTTGAAAGGAGTACGAGCCACAACAGCATGCTTTTTGATGATTTTTCATACAGGTACGGGAGGGACCCAGATTTTTCACGTTGCAATCCATTTCCATCATGGCTATCTAGAGCAAAAAGTGTTGTCAGCGCCTTTAGTGCACTATGAAAGTAATTCTTACCCAAACTAGACCACCATTTAAGGTTTCCATAGACGCCAATGTGTTTTTTGTCTTTTCAGACGGTTGCAAGATAAAAAGTCACAAGTACCGCACATGCGTGCTTTGGTAACCTGTAGCCACAAACGGGCAGTATGGCCAAGTTGGTAGCCGGCACTACCCCTTGATTTACCATAACAACAGTAGTGAGTCTGAGTGTTAGAAGCCGTGGACAGCGGCCATTAGCACCCATTTGTGGCTACATCTTACAGTTTGTCATCAATGTTTTACTTTTGTCAGAACTCTGAGCCTGAATGTTAACTCTGTCGTGCCGATGAGGCAACAACAACAACAACAACAACAACAACAGTTTATTTGTATTCCCAATTACAAATGGTATTGCACATAAAAACAAAAAACAAAAAACAAAAAAGAAGAAATAAAAAGTATAAAATTAAAGTAGCGAAAGCGGTTAATTTACAATTCTTGTATCTAATGATTCATTTCTTAATGAAAAAGCTTCGTAAATGAAGTGACCTAATCTTTTACAAATGGAAAGCATCAGTGCTATTAAAGAGAAAAACAATTTTGTTATTAGCATTTAAATAATTGAATTCGGGATATTTGCAAATGATATCTTCCACTTTTTCTAATTGTGTCATATTTGTTGCAAAAAAAGATGAAGTGTGCTTCGTTTTCAACTTCATTTGAGCTGCAGTATTGACGGATTCTCAGATGCTCAGGGAGTTTAGGGGTGGAATGTCTGCCAGTTTCAATTCTTAGGTTATGATTACCTGCCCTAAGTTTTGCTACTGCCCGCCGATGTTTCTGGTTTGTAATGAGTTCTAGTGCGTTAGAGGTAGTTACATCTGCTTTGAAGGTAGAGTAAAATGTAAGTTTTTTGTTGCATTTGATCATCTCATATTGCATAACCGTGTCACGTGACCTTGTCAATCATAATAAATGGTCGTGGCTCGAAATAGACGGCTGAAATGGAACGGGCGTCGTGAAATTAGTCTAGGGTTTCCAATTTTGAGGCCACTAACGTTTAAGTGTAAGATTTTAGGACAATTTGAAAGTTTGAAAATTATAAAAGATTTGTATGCTGGGTGGCACTTATAGGATCTCTAGCTGTCAGCTCTTTTTTCTAACTCTTGTGGGATGTAACTAGAATGAAAAAATAGTGAGATTTTCAATTTTGTGGTTACTGACGTTAAAGTACGACATTTTATGGTTATTCTAATGTTCAAAAAATTACCAAGACTTACAGGGAATACAAAAGAAGGTGTGCTTTTTTTATTATTCCCGGCTTAAAGGTTTTGGCATGTACACATTCACAACTCTAATTTTGTAGGGTAACTGAACAGTTTATTAATTTTGGCAAAATCTTCAAAACGGACAACGTGTTTCTAGTACATTTTTACACTTCAATGAACGCAGTTTAATAGTTTGACGCTACCAATTTACCATTGTCTCTAAATTTGCAAGGTAAGATATCTTGGGCTCCCTTTTGCTAAAAAAAACCCTCTGAAAGACTCAAAGGAAACTTACAGCGGTTCCCTCATAAGGTAATTTCAGGCCTGGTTAATTTCTACAACAAACCTTGCGCACAAGTAGGTAACTTCCAACAAGTAGGGGGCTCTTTTATTTTTTTAGCACATGATCGCAGTCAACGTAGCAAACTACATCAGCCTAAAACTTGACACGCAGACAGGATAAGACATAATTATTAAAAATCGAAGAAAACGTTCTCTGGCTAGAATGAATAAAAAGTAAAATCAAGCTTTCGGCTGTCGAGCTACAGCCTTTGATGGATGGCCTTCCATCGAAGGCTGTAGCCCGACAGCCGAAAGTTCGATTTTATTATTTTTAATTCTAGCCAGAGAACGTTTTTCTTTTTTTCGATTTTTAATACATCAGCCTACATTGTACTCTACCTTGCCATGTTTCAAGGCTGGTTCTCCACCAAGCTCCGGAGGTTTATACCAGGAAGAATTTTCTACACTCATAAGTAGTTTCATGTCGCCTGCTCTCAAAGCAATTCCTTCATAATAGGTGACGTCCGGTGAGTCGTCATTTTCTTTTTCAGGTTTCAAGTCGATATTTAGAAGTATCTCCTTTCTCGGTGAGGGCTCTCCTTTAGAAATGGTGTTCCAGACATCCATACCATCCAGAGGTGTTGGCACATAGTCAAGCGAACCACCTGTTGGAAAAAGAAGAGCAATTTTGCTACCCTACAAATGTACTTCACGATAACTTTGATTTTTCACATATGTTTTGTTGTCACTCATGGATAAAATAAAACAAACACGGAACCAGAAGCTGCCATTATCATTACTATATTATAATTTGTTTTTGCTATTTTTTCACACATGATAGAATTAAAAAAAAAAATACTGAAGGAAGGAAGGAAGGAAGTTAAACGAAAACAGTACCTGCAAGGTTGACCAACGTTGGGAACCAATCTGTAACGTGCATTAGCTCTTTACATTTCACACCCGTTCTACCAAGCATGTTTCCACGGACAAAACTGACTCCTCTCACCCCTCCCTCCCACAAAGTAGTCTTGTGTCCATGGAGCGGCCAGTTGAAACCACCGTGATTATGCCATCCACCATTATCAGTTGAGAAAATCACTAACGTGTCCTCCCATAACCTAAAATAAAAGTAAGATAGAGTGCAGAGCTGAAAATGCAGAAAATCAAATTCTAACGCTCAATTAAAGGTTAGTAACATACGCTCAATTTCAACTTGTAGATTGCATAACCTAATTAAATACGTTTTGTTTTTGCATGGTTTTTCGTATATAAAATTCGCTATTTTTTTGTAAAATTACACTAGTTGTAGTTAGTTGTAAACATGCGAAGATTAATCCACAGCAAGTAAATAACAACAATAATAAGTCTTTATTCATCAGATAAAAATACATATCAGATGTTACAATAAAAATTATTCAAAAAATTATTATATGTGCAAAAGTACAATACATGTATATAAGTGAACTAAATGTGAAGGGATTACTTGCTTGCGTGCCATAGAGTGAGCCATACAATGTCAACAACAAAATTTTTCAATCCATCACAGAAGTACAAATTAAACAACCCTACATTTATGTACATATCAGAACGCCAAGCAAATCAGAGGGTGTCAATGGGGTGTACCTATAGTCAGTAAACAGTTACAAAAATCGCTTTTAGTCAGTAAACAGTAAAAAAAATCCCTTTTAGTCAGTAAACAGCAAACGGGGAAAAAAGTCAGTTAATAATTAACGTTTACTAACTTTTTTCTCACAATGTAGTCAACAGCGATGTTGATCACAAACTTTCATCTTCTTAGTGGTAGGAAAAAAATCCCAGAATCGATAAAACGGTCTTAAATAAAAAAAAAATAAAAATAAAAAACAGCATGGAAAATACTTCACTGACGAACGGGTGAGTTTCTGACGAGTGAACAAAAATCACATGCGCGCATTTTTCTATGGCTTAAACTCTATTTGCTGAAGACAGCAGCAAGCAGAATCGACAGAATTAAACATGAGTTACCGTCAAGTGGTCTCAAGTGCCAACCGTAAGACTTAAAGGGGCTATGTCACCATTTCTAGTGTCACTTTAAAAAGCCAAAGGACATATTTATATCAGTGGAAACCTAAACAAATTGGTTCAGCTTTGTTTAAATTTTTTCTACTAGTGCTCTAACAGTATTAAAACATAAGCGTCCAGAATCCTTCAGCAGCAGAAGACCTGGCTGGAAATGGATTGCAACTTGAAAAAAATTAGGCTAATGTTTTCAAGTTTGTCGTCGTGTCTTGGTGAACTAAAAAAAACTCTGATTGTGATATATTCTTTCTTCGTAAATTCACTTGATATCTTTCTTTTAGTGTTCTATAAACTGATGCTGTGTCTGAGAAAGGTAGTAAGTTTTAATGTAGGGCAGCTGAGTTTTGACCCAAGAACGTCGAAATCTCCATGACATAGCCCCTTTAGAACGTTCGCGCTAATTGTTTCTGCGCATCCTTACTGCGCACGCAATCCACTTGGCGATGTCATGCCACGTCATGCATTGAGCGCGCGCGCTGTTGAAGAAATGTGGAGATATATAGCGCTAGTGGGCACTTTAATATCTATGCATGGGTTTAACTCTCTTAAATGTTCGGTGACCCCATATTTTCTTTTGATAGATCACTTTCTTTGTCGATTATCTACGTTTTGTGAAAAATTAAAGAAAATCTGTATTGTGGAAGTTTGATTTTTTTCAACTTTTCTGCCCTCGCATCATCAAATTTTGCTATTATTGTAGCTGCACGGAATTCGATATCTTCGGCATTACACAGCACAAATGGATGCTATGCCGCATTTGCCAAGGTCGAAGGTCAGGAGAGACCCTGGAACGATTATATAAAGCCGCAGATACAGCGCAGGCTCAGGGCTTGTCACGAAAATCAGTCACGCAGCAGACTAAAAACTACAACAATGACCGGAAGGTCTTAGCAGGGTCAAAAATCGACTCAAAAATGATTTAAACGAAGTATTGGGAAACTCAATTTTTTTATATGCACACAAAAAACGTTCAAAATTTGTCTTTTATGTACTGCATACGCTAAGAAAACGGCTTCCTTTTATACGATAGTCAGCTCGTATTTTGTTATTTATAGTCGGTTACGATAACAAAAATCCATTGTTATACGCTAGTCAGTTAACCCTATTGACACCCTCAAATCAGGTCGCTTTACGGAAATTATTCCAAAATGTCTACTGATTATTCTCAGATCATCAATTCCGAAATCACGTTAATTCTTTCTTCCATGTTATTAGACCACCTATTATTCTCAAGTATTCTTGCTACAAAACGGCCAAACGAAGACACATACCAGGGTATCAAAAGTTAATTGTGCCTTTTTGGTGATCAGTGCAGAATTTTAGGGCAGCTTAAAAACATGGCACTTGACTAAAGTTTTAATGATCTTGATTAATTACTTAATATTAGTGCTAACATGCTCTTTTACATGCACTTTAAATCCCTACATACTGTAATAGTGACATTTTTTTCACAATTTGACCTATTTTTTTACCAAAAGGTTCAAAATTTGTCACTATTATTTCAAGTGTAACTCTTTAAAAAAGATTGCTCTTGTTGTTCCTTAAATAATTTATGGAACCCTAAAAAGCAACAGAAAATTACAACAACAATAACCAGCCTGAGGGTACTAGTCTCCCTAATCAGCTGAACTCAGCAAATTAAAATAATGTAAAACCAAGGAAAACACTATAAAATAATTACTGTCAAAAATCGGTATACATACGTAATCATGAATGTAGTATCTGTTGTGGTTCAATTTTTATCCTTGGTTCAATTTTTATTTTCCTTTGTTTTAAGCTCATTATCATACACAAAAACAAAGGAAAATAAAAATTGAACCAAAGATAAAATTGAACCACAACATATACATAAACTTGGCACTGTCTGAATATGTACAATTAAGTCAAAAGCACTGAGTGAATATTCCATACCCAGCATCTTTCATGGCCTCAGTGATATTGCCAATTGCCTCATCCATAATATCCACCATACCAGCATAGGTCCTGCGATTTTCATCCTCAATAAAGCTGTATTTGGCTATATACTGTTGTGGAGCTTGGAGTGGAACATGGACATTTTGGAATGCCATGTACAGAAACAAAGGAGTGGAAGAATTGTGTGACTTGATGATTTTCTCTGCTCGCTACAATCAGGAAAAATACAGCATAATAAGCCAAAAGGTGTTACAAAGAGACAAAGGAACTAACTGGTGAGATTACTGTACTTTACTTAGCAGGTGGATCCAGAGGAATTGGCCACAGGGTACCCATCACCTCTTCCTAATGTTTGAAAAAAATATTAGCCTGCAATGCAGGCGTTTTTTGGAGACGCGCGAGTGCCAAAATGTCGGTTAATCGTAGCCGCCATGTTGGATTTGCAACTCATTTTCCTCTCAGACTAATCCCCAGCCCCTCGGTTGCTCTTTCTACTCTTCCCAATCTTCTTCTGCTTTTAAAATCCAAGATGGCAGCTATAGCGTTCGCTTGCCCCCAAACTACGCCTGCTTTGCAGGCTAACAAAATCTAAGCACTGGATCAGAAGCAATGGACAGTTGCATAAAACACAATCCACCCACTCCTTGATCTGACAAGAAGATTTGACTGGCAAATTGAAAAGAAAATTTGGCAGAACTCTGTATATTTTAAATTATATGCCCCAGAATGAAAGGAAAGTTTAGGTTTCAAGTTGCAAGCAAAGTTTTGGGAACTTGTTTTTCGTCACACCTCGTGTGTCATGTCAGTGAGTGAGGAAATCGCCAGGCAGGAAATTGCCACTTAAAGTTCACACACTAGATGAACTTATTTAAACATGTCAAGCACCTTTAAATTTGCCGCTAAAATCACTGCTAAAAACACATTTAATATAAATTAAATTGCCTGTAATGCAAATGTCTGGGCAACATGTACTCTTAAAACCAAGCTCAAACCATATAGTCCTCCACTTCAAAGTCTCTCTTTGACTTGCAACTGACAACCGTCTTATACACTCTTATACCTTTGCATGGGCAAATGTACCAAACTTTCCATTCAGGTTTCTCACTGGCTCCTTGTTGTCTCTGAAGTCTAATATATCTAGTACTTTGTGAGTGTAGTGGTCTTCTTGTCCATTGTAATAACCATAGAATGTATCAAAACCACGATATGTCGGGGTGTACTCCCGCTTGTTGTAGCCCAAGTGCCATTTACCAACCATGTGAGTTGCATAACCTTTGCAAAGAAGACAACATCATTTTGTCATACACTGCATACATGAGCTAGACTATGAGCAGTCATGAACTGTATGTAGCATGAGCAACATTGTTTATGGCATGAGATAAGCAGCTGCTATAGTGTAGTGAGCAGGCTCGCTACATTACATGTTTCATCATGCGTGCATCATGTTTCCAAAGATGGAACTGCTGTTTTTATTTATTATTATTATTATTATTATTATTATTATTATTATTATTTAATATAGGGCTGGTCATGCGCTTCCCCACATCTTCTTTTCACTCAGCTATCACTGAGTAGAAAGAGAGACTGCTTGTAGTCCAAAATACATCAGGTCTGACTAAATGACTGAATTTTGACTTTAACTGAACTACATGTACATGATGACTGTGTAGTATGATACTATACACTGTACAAATTAACATCTAACATTTGAGCATCATTTAATTAGGACTCAGTCGAAACATTTTTGTGGGGCCAGTGAGGGGATTAACTTAAAATTAGTGCAAATTACATGTGGCTCTACTTTCACTGGCACAGAAGCTTAATAAGTAGGTTATCATGTAAGCCACATACACAGTTCTGTATGTTTTTATATTTTGACCCATCTGTAGCTCAACTTCAAATAATTACCTTTTAAATATTTGAAACTAAACTGAACTGAAGCAAAGCATTCATGAATAATGCTTCTTTTGTTCTTTGTTTGAATTTACACCACAAAACACATGCTGACGTCTTATCTCATTTTATACTTGTTGTAGAGCATACTGCAGGTATTTTGTATTAACACCGTAATGATTTGATTTAGTGCCTGGAACACTTGTAGTTTACCTTTGGTAACTCAAGAGATCGAGGGTGATTATTGGAGAGGGAGTGCTTATTATTTAAAGATGGAGCATCCTTTTCTTTTTCAACATAAACATCAAGCAAATACAGCAACTGTAACGATACGGGTTCACATCTATAGTCAGAATAGCACTAGCTTGTCTATTATTCCAAGTCATGCAATATCTTCATTACTTTCAGATAAGAAAGAAGATCACATAATTCACCTGCCTAACCATTCTACTGAATATATGTCATTAGCTTTAATGTCACTTTCACTATAGAGGGCTCATTGGAAGTGGGCAAAACTTTATTGCAACACTATAGGGGCACTTAGTAATAAAATGACGCTCAAGGGCTGGGGGAGTGCTTATTACGAATGGAGTGCCTACTGAAAGGAGGGCACTAAATCAAAATCACTGCAGTATATCAGAAGTATGCTACATGAATCACATTACATTACACTGCAGTCACCTGATTCCTTGAGTTTCTGGGGCAAGGTAGTGATATTAAGTGGCAGTCCATATGGGCTTGTAGCAAGTAATACCAGATGCTGCAGACCTGCATTGTCCATAAGGAGAAAATATCATGTTCTCTTTAATTTGGCTAAGAATAATTGGTAAAATTCAGAGCATAAGACCATTTACTCAAAGGTTATTTTTGGAGTTTATTTCCAGGTAGGCTTGGAAGAGGGGGATTGGAAAGGAGGAGCTTAATCTGGAGGAAATTCTGCATAATTTAAGTTTTAGTTAGGCATTCAAGCCATTACTGAAGACAGGTAAATGCATGGGCTTGTCTTAGTTCTAGAGAGCTTTCATTATCACAGGAATGTTTGTGTATGAGATTATATTAGGGCGCTTATTTTTGGGTGAGCTTATTTTCATAGGGGCTTACAGTTGAAATTTCACAATCACAGTTACACATTCAGGCAATTAGAGGTGGGCAAGTCCAGTCATAGCTACGAAAATGTGAACATTATTGAATTACTTGTTATGATAAGAAGTAACGTGGTCATCTCGTGATCGAGCCTGGAGATCAAAAACATCAAGTGATAGTGTAGGATAAAAAGTATTGCACTCATATTTTAAAAGTTTTATTTAAAAAAATCTGCTTTTGGTTAAGTAACTTTATCTGACTTATCTAAGTTATATTTCGGCTGCTTGTGTTAGTTGTGTATCCAAGCTGTATATTTAATCTTTATGTAAAATTACTAACTTAAGGTTAAAATGGACTACATATACAAAAAGCTGCACAATTTAAGCTTATAAACAAGAAAGAATGTCGAGACTTTCTTTGTTAATTAAGACAACTGCAGGCTATTCCAAAAGTCACGCTATTCTGGCAGTGAAGATATTTTTTATACGCCGTTCCTGAGGTAAGTTGCATAAAACCGAACTGTCAACGTCAGAAGTTAAAATACTGACTTTGACTGGAGTGAACGTCTCACGTTATATTTGTAAGTTACGCTGGACGTTCAGTTTTATGCAACTCGCCCCAGGTCTACGACGCATAAACTGACTGGTCTTAGAATCATTTGCTGCTTGCTTTGCAACAAAGGTAGCAAAAAGACACTTCATAATAATAACACGGGATCAACGACATAGGAGTTTATTGACGTAGGCTCCTTATCATCGCCTACTATGCAGTATAAGAAGCTGCAGAAAACAAGGTAACGTGACGCACACTCAATCATGTGACATGACAGAGGCTCGAGTACAGCCGGGTGGCCTGGACGGCATGTGGGAGCAGAATACTTCGACGCGCGCACGATGGAATAGGTAAAGACGTACCATTCTCTGTTAGTGTAGTGGACTGTGGCTTAAAATGGGTGTGACGATTATCAAATTAGCGATGTATAGAGTTTTTAAAATAACAAATGAAATAAAAACAGTCAAAATATCAACATGGTGTGAAAGCAGTTTTGAAAGTTAAAGTTTGACTAACCAGTGCTAACTCAGAAACTTCAACCTTGTGAAACTGCTCTCGTTAGGTTGGGGAAGGGGGAGGGGCGGGGTCATTGGCAGGGTTGAAAGAGGTGGGGAATTTTCAAGCCACTGGGGAATTATTCTTTTGTTAAAAGCGTCCAAAACGTCTGTAAGAAAGTTGCACGCAAGCAAAATTTAACAGCTTTTATTAGCAGGTCTAACAGCTTACTAACCTGAATACAGCTATGGTATGGGACACATTTAGCACGCCATTTCAATCGCATTCAGTAATCAATTAACTATTCAGTTTAAACAAGTCACAATAAGAACATCAGCTACTATAGGCTTCTGAGGGCCGATTTATTCTGACGGGTCAACTTTGTCGCATGCGACATGCTTACGACAGGCTTCTAACACGAATTAATTCGTATTAATAGACCCAACAACTTATCGATTAGGATACGACGGAATGAAGTAGGATTTTGAAACATGCTTCAAACCCTACGTCAGTCGTAACCACAAGCATTAAGCGATGGAAAGTGTGTACGATTTTTTGACGGCACAAGGAGTGAGAGCTAAAGTTGCATGCAACAGTCGGAAGCAAAAGTCGTAGCATGTAAATTAGCCCTTAGAAGACACCTTATCCCTAAGTATTTTTAACGAGGAAAAAAAACCTCAGTGGCTTTATGAATAATATTTTCAATACTTAAACTGAAAAGCGAACGACAGAAAATTTACCAAGGAATCATTAATTCCTCTACACTGTGACCAGTACGTAGCTCTTTTCTCCAAAGAATAGTCATGTAATACACGATCAACAAGCGCGTAGCACCTGCGAGTGCGAGAATACAGCCACGTGGAAGACGGCGAGGGCTTTTCCTCCTCCCGCAAACTTCACGTTTCGCGCGCAGTGTCGTTTCTCTGTGTGCGCCCGCGTATTGCTCTTTCCTCGACTTTCTCTTGAGAGGAAAAAGGAACTGTTCGTAGTCTACTTTCTATTGTTTAATCATTGCATGCTTATCGGCTCACACTACTTTGCTTGTTATAACGCGGTTAAGTGCAATACAGATATCAGTCAGTTACTCGTCTTTCTCCATCTCTTGCTGTTCACTGTCCTCGTTGGTTTCAGTGGAGGTAGGAATGCTGGGCTTTAAAAGGTAGTGAAGGTCCTCTCGCCTTCGCTCTCGGGAATATCGCGGCTGTCAACATGGTCTCTAATGGTGAAAATGAGAAATTAACAATTCGTAAGCTTGCAGTAGGTTTCTTAACGTGAGGTCATTAAAAAACTGAATTCAATACGTTTAGGAGCTTTCCTCTGAAATACGTTTTATAACTTATATTCAAAGGCCTTACCGGACGTTTTTCGCTTTTCCGCTGGGACGTTGTCCCTTTCCCTTGGCGTCCAAGCTATCCTCCTCAGAGCTTTCCCTTTCGTCGTCGGAGTGAGTAACGAAGACATAGTCTGCCTATACATCTTTAGTATTTTGTATTTTTGTCAACATTCTGCTTGTAAAATTATAACTTATTCATTAATACACCGCTAGACCACCAGTGCTAGGATTAGCTATGCTAAATTAAGCACTAAATAAACTGATACTGATACTGAAACTGAAACAGTATGTGGCAACTTCTACAAGAAAGGTTAATATTATTATGGAGTGACTATGTGAATTTCACTGCTGGGGGCCTGTGGCAGAAAGTGCACAAATTGAACGTTTTGCACGCAAGACACCTAGAATAATATATAGATTTAGCCAAGCCTAAAAGCGGAGCCACCCCCCCCCCCCTTTTTGTTTTGTTTTGTTTTGTTTTTTGTTTTTTTGTTTTTTGCTGGCACTTATTAATTTGTGAAAATACTCTCATTCAAGTCCTTAAATTAAAAAAAAAATTCATGTCCTCGCTGAGAGCCGAACCTGGCTCGCCGGTGTCACAAGCCGGCGATTAGTCCACTAGGCCATGAGCGATTATTGTTATCTTATTTCTTTCTTAGTGACAAGCTGCCTATCAACATGAAAATGCTGGTGTTTTTAATTTCCTGGCAAAATGTGTTCGGACCGCCGTAAAAATCATGGTTGTGGACAGAAAAAAACAAAAAGCACTAGCTCTGCTATATTTGGCGTCGAAACCGCTGCGAAAAACTGCGACCTCAAGCGGTGTGCCGACAGAGTTCGCAACAGAACCGACGAGGCAAATTTGAACTTTTTGCCTGAACTTTATCGCCTAATTTCTTTCGCCTAGATTGAACTTTTCCCCTTCCACCAAAAAGACAACTGAGTGTTCTTTTGAACTTTTTTTTTCCACTAACAAATTTGTTTTTGACTTTTGGTGTCTTTGCTTGTTTTGCTACAACGCGGGTCAACATGCGATTTCGCGCCGAAAACACACGGGATTCAGCACAGGATTCTATCCAGTGTAGGAAGTGTATTGGTAGCCCTGTGGTGCGGACGGACGGACGTACGGATGTACGGACGGACGGTCACGTGACTACTACGTCACTACCAAAATTTTTTGGCTTGATAGATTACCAAATTTCCTTAGCAATGGAGCTCCGCTGACGCGCTAGCGCGCTGGCTCCGCTATAATAATATGCTTGTGTCTGACCTAAAAAATACTTAGAATCTTTAAGTGTAATTAGTATAAATGAAAAAGTCAAAACCAAGTAGTAGCACATACATTACTGCTGTCTGTGTCCAATTTGGATACGATGCTCCTTTGAAGCCTGACAAAAAAATCCTCCTGTACCTCTGTTTTGTTTTTTCCGATGACCTCAATGATAGTGGATGCCAGGAATGGATTAATTCCAGCTACTCCGTGAAACTGGAATTATGATAAATATTTTCGAGTTTAGTTCCTTAAATATTGTCTGATTGTCGCATTCTTTGTCAGGCAGAACTTTCAGTTATAATTTGTAAGTTGTATAAGATCATCACATTACCTAGGACGTACTGAACGGGAAACAATGCATACTTTTTGCTTCAGATCATTTTGGAACGATGGAAAGGTGAAGAAGTTGTCTTGCAGGAAACTAGTTCATTAAGCTTTAGTCAACAGAGCAAGAATGGCACCAGAATTATGTGATAATAAAGGTACTCACAATTGCATGCGTGGCAAGAACTGCAGCCATTCCTTTGCACCAGCGGGGCTGCATATCAGGCAGTGCTTCCATTAGCTCCACCAGAATCGCTTTGAAAAGAGGAGAAAACTTCTCTTTCCACTGTTCTTTAAAGATAATCGCCCTAGCCAGTAGAAAACCCTATGAAGAGATCACCACAGACATTGTCACATTTACTTTTTTGCTATTAATTTTTGCGTAAAGATGAGAGTCCATCGCCAATACATGGCCTATTCCATGCAATCTTAACTCTTCTTATGTTAATTTTTGTGATCAACCATAGATCCGATCGGACTTACCACCCTGGGCATTTTTGTATTTGTATTTGGACAATTTATTTCAGCTTCTCAGAAACAGCTACATGAAATTCCAAGACATTTGACTTATTTTGTCAGTTTCAGAGCAAAATTGCATCGTAAGGATGGTTGTCCCTACAAATATTTGTTCCATTTTGCCCGCTACATACATGTGAGATATTGTACCGGTAGCTAGAATATATCCCAGGTTTATTATTTTCCGTAATATCTATGTTTAGCATGGTAAGATGATGAAACAAAAACAAAGTACAACGCAAAATTGAATCACGATGATTGTATATGCATTAATGATTGTACAACGCTAGGACGCTCTCTTAGGAAATCATGGGAAAGGAGGTATTCTAACCGTGTGCTCAGAAGCAATGGATTTCACACCATCCTCAAGGCTCTGTTCATCTAACACGGAGAAGGGACGTTTTGCGTACTCAAACACCAGTACTCTTCCATCAGCTCTGCGTTGTAATGAAAAATTGTAGTAATTATGTTAATTTGTTAGTGCAATAAACATGCAATCTGCAAATAAACATGCAATCTTAAAAGCTGTCAACAAGGAAGCCAATGTGACTTCCACTATTAACTGTCCTATGGAAATTTAAAGGCGCATTTACACTTCAACCAAGAATTAATTGGCACGGACCACTAACAAATGGTTGCGTGTCATTTCGGAGAGAAATTGCATCGCTGTTACTTCGTTTTTTCCGGCCTGATCTCTCAATGTCTACCCTACAGCCATCTAGTTTCAGGTAATACCTACTCAACACACTACATAACTCTGTAAACCCCGTGCTTTGTATCATTTTAGAGCTTTCTTAATTGTCTGTATTGCAAAAGTAGTTTAAATCTCATGTTAAGTAGATTAAATCTGACATATTGCCCAAGTCCGAGTCAACTTCTTCATCCGAAGAACCGTCAACATAACAACCAACAGAATTTTTAAATTAAGCTTAAAATAACATGTGACATCTTCATTGACGAAGGCAGCTTCGATCCATCCATAATCAATAGTATTTTCTCTTATTTTCCTTCCAACTCGCTGTAATCGATGATAAGCTGATCATAAATTGACCTTACGCCCGAAAAATCGTAGCAGAAAAATAGAGGTTCAAACAGTAATTTGCAAAATCGTTTCAAAACGTTGTAACTATCTCCCAGGCGTTCCAAAAACGATAGAGATCTGGGTCCTTATATTGAGCCAACAGAGCTCCAGAGAGTGAGACAAGCGGTAGCTAGTTTTCCTATTACCCTTCACTCTGAATAAGACTTCCCTTAAAAACGACTGCGTCGGAGGCTAGTGGTTGGAGTGAAAAGGGCTAAGACGGCACAGAAAAAAAGATGTCTGTAAAATAACTGACCTTGACACAACGTTGTTGTTGGATGTTAAGAGAAGGCTACCGCCAGGTGAAGTAGAGACACCGCTTGTCTTCGAACCCATTGTTAGGCCACTTTGAACTTGGAGCAACATCTCACCCATGGTCGTAGAGATAATGGGGTCGCCGACCATGACAACAAGGTTTGTGTGGCGCATGGTGTCTCTTATAACAGGCCTGTAGCAGAAAAGTAAGTTGGAAGCGAGAACCACAGCTTACGGATGGCCCAACAGAAAAGTGATGGTTGGAGAACTCCGAGAAAAAATACTGATTCCTTCTTGAGGGATAGGGGAAAAAAAGAATATTGTCCGAGTTAAAACTTCCGTCCCCAAGTCACTTTATAATCGTGCGTCCCTTATGAGGCGAAGTTAAAAAAATGTATGATTGGCAGTGTTAATTAATAGCTCCTGGGGAGTGTTAAGGATAAATTTGCATGTTTTTAAATGAGCACCTGAGCTCATTTAAAAATTGTGCCGAAGTATTAGGTTGATGTGTCTTATGGATGCTCAGAATTTTCTCACTTCTCATATTGAGATCTTTTTTTTTTTAGATAGGACGGCAATCTTACTATTAAATTTCAGGTCAACGCTGCCTCACACTTTTCACGGTTGTCACTGTCATGTCCCAAAATATATCCGACCAAGAAGTTCTCTAAACTTACACTGATGCCCCACTTTGATTCTGATCTCCTCCAGCAAGCATAGTAGGGTGTCGTCTACTTTGGACACCCTGCCCCTTTGCCAGAAGATCCATTGTTAGCGATTTCCCCACATTGCGCTCCTCCATCGGGGAGTATAGAAGACCAATAGAACTTTCATCTAAACAGTGAGATGGGACAAGATAGCATGTCAGCCTTATTTATATGGGCTGTTTAGAGGTGATGTGTCTTATTGGTTACATAGAATCGTTTATCTCATCCATATACTTACTCCAAGACTCCTCGTCCCGAATTCTCATGAGCCTCAAATCACATATGCTGTCGCCAGCTTTACTGGAAGTTCATTCACACCAAGGGATGCACAGCACTCTATAAATCTACGAACGAGATCAATGATTAAAAATATAATCAACACATCAAGCTTTAGTCATTAACCTCGAGTAGATGCCTCAGAGCATGATCAGCATGCAAAATCTCATACAGTGACTTTCAGAAGTTTCGAAGTAGGGAATTATAAAAATCAGTATCGGACCGGGTCGGACCAGATCTACAAATCCCTGATCGGAATGGATTAAAAAAAAAATCACGTCGGATCGGATTGTTAAATCTCGGATGAAATCATTTTAAAAGAAAAAGCAACTTACATAAGATTAGGCAAGGTTTTTTTTAATTAGAAGTCAGAATGAAGTTGAAAACGAACACTGTGTTATCCGATTACATGGCACATCTTAGGGGAGTTACAGTGTCTAAGACAATTTACCTCTTGCACACGCCCGTTAAATGACCCCTGTCTTGTAGAAGGCGTCAATGGATGAACACTTCATAATTCTTATGGTGGTCATCCAGGAAAAAGTATCTCTGGTCGTCCTTGTACAATATTTGTCTATTTCGTATATGAATCTGTTTGATAAAGGAAATGAAAGTTTATTAATGCATGTGCTCTGGCCTTCGGTCAAGAACAACCCAAGATCAATAAGTAATCTCAAGCGTTGTATGGCCCAACTTGGCTACCCGAGTATCACGTTCATTTCATGTTGTACTGTCGACTGTGAAAAAGGAAAAGCACAACCCTAACGAGCAAGATGGGGTTCAGGACACCGGGCGATGCGTCATACTCGGGAAACGTTAGTCATTGAAAATGGTTTTTGGCACCTACCTCACTAGACAAGCACCAATAGTCCGACTGACCAGTTTGGAGTCCGATGCAGTCGGCGGCATAAAATGGTCGTGGCTTGACGTGAGAATACTCCTCCTTTAAGAGACTGTAATAAGTGTCTAGCAGGCCACCCTCGTTGATATTAAACGTGCCTCCTCCAAAGCTCTTTCGTGTCTTCTCGAGGAATTTGTTTTTCGAGTCGAAGGAAGAGGCTGGAATAACTATTCTTCTGCAAGTGAAGTATTAAATAACTAGAACTAAACTTTAGTATGAAACAACGAGTATGCGGCGCTAGAAGAACTGATCTGAGTTCAGAATGTATATGGACTTTTTTAGATACCAAAAACGATGTGAAGGGAAATAGGTCAATCTCATCAAATAAAAAAAATGGTCATCACTACTATCAATAAAAACTAATGGTTAGCCCGAATTTCAGACGTGAGAGTCAAAATCTGTAAGATGAGTTCTTGGGATATTTTTTCGTAAGTAGTAATGTCGGCTCGTATGGCACACTTTGCCTCGTTTTGATGTAGTGGCCTCGTTTGAATGCAACCTCGTTTGGATGCAACCGGAACCGGAAGTGACCGAAAATCACATGACCGAAACCGGAAGTGACGTCACCGGAAGTGCCCTAAAACCGGAAGTGACGTGTTTTCGAATGGGAAACCGCTGAGCAGTGGGGAAAATGGATCGTGGGCTCAGGAGGAAGCAAAACCGCTGAGAAAACGCGGGCTCAAAGTCCAAAGTCCAATTTTTGCAGCGGGGGTAATCCTTGACCCATATATGGCCCATATATGGATTTGATATGGTTTTGATATGGCACAAGTCCAATTCAAGCATCGGGGGTAGGTATAAAAGGGTAAACCCTAGGTTAGGGAGTAGTCACGATGAGTTTTTACATCACCCTTATCAGTGATCAAGCACAAGGCAATGGACAAAAATTTACGGCTCGACTTCCTCATTCATATTATTTGGTGGAAGATGATTGGGAAGCGGCTTTGGTTCATATCTCACACCCGGGGTTTAATCAACAATGGGGAGATCAAACCAAACAGAATTGGACGCAAGAAGATAGTCAAAAACATTGGATGAAAACAGATGTGAGATACATCCCAAAACGTGCGGAGGGAACGGCTCCCCTTCAAGTGACGAAACAAATCCATTTACCCCCTGGGTATTACTACAATTTAAAAGAAGCATGGATTGCCATCGCGTACGAAATCGAAAAACAACACATGGACGTCATGATGGATATAACTAAAATGGACGTGGACGATCAAGCTAAACGCCAACAACTCGCGGCTCTCAACCTGGCTCAACCCTACGTGAAAATCACCAATACAAGCATCGCCCCTGAATTAGATTCGTTGTATGTACTCATACCAGCCAACATGCAATTTGAAATGGAATGGAAATTAGCCGGCCTGATGGGTCTGGTGAAAGATGGTACACCAAGTGAACGCGTGGTCCAAGAAAAAAATTATTTGGTGAAAAATATCGTGGATTACGACGATCGACACAAATGGGAAGTAACGAAAGGTCCTGCCAACAAATATCCACCTTTTGGCCATCTCTCGGTCAGCTTTACCCACCCCGATTTCAATTATTACTTCTTCTTGGGTCCGAATCTTAGTCGACAACCATTTCCCAGCACCCAAACGGTGAAACCGCAACAAGGGCAACAACAATTGATGATTTACACGGATCTGGTGGCACAGAGCATTGTGGGAAATCAAGAAAAAGGATTTTTACGTACCTTGGATGCCGGCAATACCGACCATCAGTTTGATACGACGCAACGAATGTATTTTCCTCTTGGCAAAACTATCTTTGACAGCATTGAGATGGATATTCAAACAGCCAATGGACAGCCGGCTCCTTTCAATCAAGGCAGAACCATCATCACCCTTGAACTCTCCAGAAAAAGTCAACGATAACTACTTAGATTGAAAGAGACGAGGAATAAAATGGTTTACCGCTATCCGTGGGTGTTGCTTGCTTGACTGCTTGCTGGCTTGGGAGTGAAAAATAGAATGGGACGGTGGTTTTTTATAGAGAAGCCAAAGGGTCCCGTGGGAGGGGAAGGAACCAATGAGAGAAAGACCCCATGATGCTTTGGGATGGGAAGAGGTGGGGAACCCCCCTCCCCCCTCCTTAGATAGACCATAAGGCATTGCGCGGATCGGGGTATATAAGTCAAGGGAGGCCCCAGGACGTCACTCTTAGCTTTGAGCCGGTCCTTGGTGACTTATGTTTGTTGTGTGAAGTGAAAAATGTCCGAAACGAGAAGGCCGTTGGGGTCCATGTGCAGTGACATCAATGTGAGTGGGCAAGACCCTTTGAGAAGGAGAGTGGGCCCGGAGCAATCGCCCATCCAGCGCCAGATCAATCGTATGTACGAGAGACGCGAGGAAGCATGGCGTCCCTTGAATCGACAACGCGTGGAGGCTTTCATCCGGTTATTTTTATTATGTTTTGTGGAGCCGGAGAATGGGTTACCTCTTCAACTAGGGAGTTATCGTAGGTTAAAGAGAGCACTGGCGCAGCGTATTATCCCTTGGATTGAGCGATGGGTAATACCGACCAGGGAGGAGCGATATTGGCCCATTAGTATGAGGATGTTCGAGGAACTTGATTTTTATATGGCTGCGCATCTGCCGGAACTATATTGCGGTAATTCCTGGTTGGCCATTGGTCATTTTTATCGAGAAGTAAAGAAAGCGGAAGAACGGGAAAGACGGGAGCGAGCCAGTCGTGTTCGACGCGTTTTGTTTGTGTAAATAGACTTTGAACATTTTTATTTGTGAGTCAAGAACCAGAGGACATTTTGTAAGTGAAGTTTTTTATTTTGTAATTAAAAAAGAGTTGATGTTTTTTACAAAGGGTTGTCTGTGTTCTTTGCCACGCTGGGTGGGGCGCTGCTATGTACAATTGGAAAAAAGTTATCTACAGTTTGAAAAAATAAAAAGCTATGTACAATTGAAAAAAATAAAAACTAAAAAATGACTATGTACAATTCCAAAACTAAAAACTAAAAAATTACAAATGAAAGTCTTCCAGTTCCATGCGTAATTGATCAATGTTCTCGGGTAGACAGAACGTGCGGTTGAATAAGGCTTGAATTTCGGCTCGGGTTTTGTCGTCCACATCCCGGGATCCCACGATAGCACTGCTTTGATGAAGGGGGGGCTTTTTGGGTCCCCAAGGGACAAATTGACTGCCAGTGACCAGGGTGGCGGCATTCTCGTTGACTTGGTAGTAATGGTCTGAGCGGTACCATGATTGACTGGGTATGTCAAAGAGGTAGACGGGTTTGCCTTGATCCATAGCCAATTGCACAGTCCAACCAGTGCCTCCTTTCACGCGTTTATGATCCTGTTCCAAGATGCCAAAGGCATAGATGGTATGGGCTTTTTTGGCAATTTGGTAATTGCGTTGCAGTAATTGCAGGGTGTAAAAATGACTGGGCATTTTTTTCCCTAGTTTCTCCGCTGCCTGGTGAAGATGGGGGTTGGCCAGCATCAAGACTTCCACGGTCGACGGGGTAATGAAAGTGGCTCGAGGATGGTTCGGAGGGACTAGGACTTCTAGTTGCATCCCAAACCGTTTGGCCAGTTCTTCGACGAGGGCATCCGTACCTTTGGCTCCCCCTGTGTAGACCACATGGCCATGACCAATCTGCAGTTCCAAGGCACCGAGATCTTGTTCTCCGATCATGTCGATGTTTGGGGGGCATTCGTTGGGAAATACGTACCCGGTGTCTGGGCCTACAATAACTAGAATCTCCGTGGGAGTCAACCCTAAGGCCAAACCGAAATCAATGACGTGGTGCTGTCGGCACTGTTGGAACGTGAATCCCGCTGCTAGACCTCGTTTGACCCGTTCAGCCAAATAGTCTTCGGTGGAAGCAAAGTCGTCTCGGTTGAGATCTTGGTAGTAGTCCATCTACTTGGAATGACGAGTCGGAGGACCCAGTGAGGTCCTCAAATAGGGATAATGGACCAATGGGAAGACACGAGGGCCTTCGTTGGCGAGGGAAAAGCTGACCAATGGGAAGATCACAAGTCCTTATATGGTTTGAATAAGCTGACCAATGAGAGGTAAGGGTCCAACGTATAAAAAGGCATGGGCGGGGGTGACAACAATCTTGAGCACGATGTCTGTGGATCGGAAGAGAAAGCAAAGCGTACACCCTGCCGGGAAGAAGAAGAAGAAGGAGGCGATTCAATCTGGGACGCCCGAGGACTGTGATCCGGTGGTATGCAACGTGGTGGAAGACACCCGAGCTGCGGTGGAAGAGATGATGAAAGAATTGAATGATATGGTAGACCAAGCCGCTCAAGACCCCAGTTCGGTGGACTACATGATATGCCCTTGCCATGAGGTGCGTTTGGAGGCCCGAGAATCTCAAAAGGGATGGAAGTATGTGAAATGTCCCATGCAACCGTGTTTGTTGTTTTGTGGTCAAGATCAAACCTTGGAGTATATGAAAGCCGTGTATAGTCAACCTGATGTAGAAGTGTTGGACATGTGGGGTGGTTTGCAATGCTTTTGCCGTGAACCCGCCACGCTTCAACAGAGTCATTCGACTCAGAACCCCGATCGCTTGTTTCTGACTTGTTCCAAGAAAACGTGTGGCTTCTTCCGATGGGCTGATCAACCCTTGGGTCCCAAGTACTGGACTTGGTTTCATGACAACCCACCCAAAAAAGCTGACCAACAAGCCGAAGCACCCCACCGTGATGCTCAAGGATATCCCAAGAGGGGCTATGACATCCCTGGCCCGCCCCCTCGAGTCCAAAGCAAAGAGGACGTGGAACGAGAACGACCCCTGACAGATTATGAGAAACAATTGTTACGAGAAATTCAAGAGCTCAAGAACCGTCAAGAAATGATGGTAGCCCCGGCTCCACCACCCCCTAAGTACAGTGACAGTGTTGACAACTGGCAGAAAGGTCTAGAGACCATCACTTGTGGCCGTCTAGGTCTCTTTTAAATGAGAGAACGAATAAAATGTTTTTATTTAGTCCATGGAGTCTGTATGTGATGCGTGGGATTCTGTCTTGTCCCTGGGGCAATGGCAATGTCATCAAACCCTTTGCCAACTCTTATATGATCACCAACCCGGCACCCAAATCCCCATTCCCCCATGTCCCGAGGACACGCATCCTCTCCACCTCTTTGAAGAAACCCATGTCGACCGCAACTTGTATCGATGGGTCGTGTTTGTCTTATGGTTAAAAGCTCATCCTTACGCGTGGCGATGGTATCGAATCATTCAAAAGGCGCATCCTCACACGGTCCCCACCATATCGACCTTATGGGATGAATGCCAGAAAGTATGGCCCCTCGAAAGAAAAACACCCCATCATGGTTGAATCGTTACCACGATCCGAGAGCCCCCGGCAGTTTAGGAGGCGTGCAACGGTTTGCTAAAGCCCATCGTCTCCCTTTGAAAAAAGTCCAACGGGTGTTGGAACAGGATTTGGCCTATACCTTACATAAACCACGACGTCGTCGTTTTCCCACCGTACCCGTGATCGTAGGAGGATTAGATGATCAATGGGTAGCAGATTTAGTGGAAGTGCAACCGTTGGCCAAGTATAATCGGGGTATACGCTACTTGTTGACGGTCTTGGATGTCTTGTCCAAATACGCGTGGGTACAACCGTTGAAAGACAAAACCGGGGTCGCCTTGGTTCATGCCTTTGAGAAGATTTTGAAAGAAGGACGACGTCACCCGAATCGATTGCAAACGGATCGAGGGAAAGAATTTTATAACCGGACCTTTCAACGAGGGCTTGACGAGCAAGGCATCCATCATTTTTCCACCGAAGGGGATGCGAAAGCCAGTGTCGTGGAACGATTTAATCGCACCTTGAAAGAACGGTTGTATCGTTATTTTACCGCGGCCAACACCTTACGCTTTGACGATGTCTTACCCGAGTTGGTGCAAGGGTATAATGCTACCCGTCATCGAAGTATTGGTATGGCCCCTCAAGACGTGACATGGGACAACGAAGAAGCGGTGTGGAAACGATTGTACAGCCAACGATTGAAAGGTCAGAAAAAACCTAAATTCAAAGTCGGGGATCGTGTCCGTCTCAATAAGATTCATCGCACCTTTGAAAAAGGGTATCTACCCGGTTGGACCGAAGAAGTGTTTGTCGTGCATCGTGTGATCCCGGGCCCCGTGCCCACCTATAAGATTCACGAATGGGATGATACCCCCGTCCAAGGTACGTTTTATGAAGAGGATTTACAAAAAGTCCATGTGTCCGATGTATTTCGCATCGAAAAGGTACTTAAGCGACAAAAAGATCGTTGGTTGGTCAAGTGGAAAGGGTGGCCCGACAAGTACAATAGTTGGATTGCAAGTCAAGACGTCACGTCTCTCCAACCACCCAAGAGGAAAAAGACAAGGCCGCCCAAAGAGACAAGTCCATCCAAAAGACGACGACGACGTGACTAAACAATGACGTGGGTGCCCAACTCTTCGTTTTACGTGACGTTGATGAGTCATGCGAGTACCAAAGAGTTTCCTGGGAACAAGAGTCATCATTTCAGAAACCGATTGCCCAAACCCATTCGATTTATGGGACGAGGATGGATGGTGGGTATGGTGAGTTTATCTTACCCACCATTCCCGTGGTAGCAGAAGAAGGAGGCGTGGGTGATTCCCATCCTCTGTTGTACGTACGATGGCACGAACACGACTTTAAAGTAGAAGAGTTTGGGGACGCATGGTGGTTTCAAGAGCAGGAATGGACCGTGAAGGCTCAAGACATGAGAAAGGAGATTAACTCGTTGACGGGAGTTCAATTTTTTCACCAACTGGTGTATCGTTACCAGCAAGAACGTGCGAAACGAATCAAACCCAAAGACAAGTTGGTGGGGACCGATGGACGCAAATTGTACCCGACCTTTGAATGGACCACCGAAGGGGATTTGTTGTTGAATACCACCAATGTGGATTACAAAACCCATGTGGCACGCGTGTCATGGGGCAGAACCTTGGCCCTGAAAATGGGTTGGATTGAAGAAGGGTCCCCCGGTCAGTATCGATTGGGCCCGAATCTCTTGCAAGAATTTCAAGGCATTTCCACCATTCCTACCCCGACGGATATCCGCGATGCCAGCAACAACCCCATCTTTTGGAAAGTAGAGGGGGATTATCTTAAAATGAGTCTATCGTGCTCTTGGCGGTTTGTGAATTTGACCAAGACCTTTCGTCCCTCGTTGGAATTTCCCTCCACGCGTCCTTTGCACGTGTATTGTGATGTAGGGACCAGCAGCATGGTAGGGGGTCGCATCACCGATCTCTTACGAGAAATCAAGTACCAGCCTCAAAACACCACCCACTTTGAACCTCGACATATTCAATATGTCCCGGTACGCAATGAAGTGGTGGAAATCGTAGAAACCCAGATGGCCGAAACCAATGGGGATCTGGTGAAATTTGGCGAAGGGCGTACCCTCCTGACCCTCCACTTTAAAAGGGAAGTGGTGGTGTGAAGAAGAAAGACAACATGTCGTTCTACGTGACGTTACCCAGTCATGCCAACCGACGTGAATTTTCCCAACAACCAACCCAATTCCTTCAAGATTCGTTTACCTCAACCGTTACAGCTCACGGGAGGTGGTTGGCAAGTGGGGTTGAGTGCCATTTCCTTACCGGATGCTCGCGTCAATTTGTATGAGTTGGTGAAGAAAAATGGGTACGTCATGGGGGTGTCCTGGGGCCAAACCTATCCCAAACCGAATGGAAAAGACGGGGAAATGACCTCGCGAGTAGACACCGCGCGAAGCATCATCAATGACGTGAAAGATTTGGATTGGGTGGTGGATGGGGTGAGTTTCATGAAAGCCACCATTGCTCACTTGGAACAACAACGCAAGGAAACGGCGATTCAAGGCGGCCGTTTTACCAATGATCAAGGCAAACACACCTACGTCAAGTTCAAGTGGGAAGGCGAGGATCTGCTCATCGACAACACGAATATCTGCCATTGTGGCACCGACACGCCAGCCCTGACCATCTACACCAAGTTAGCGCTCAAGATGGGGTGGTTACGTAAAATTAGCAGTGGGTTGATTTTGGGACCGAACTTACAACAAGAATTCATGGGGGATCAAATCCCCAACATGACAAAACCCGCTGACAATGATTGGAACGATGTCACCGACGGTCAGGGGAACGCGGTCTTTTGGACGGTGCGTTCTATTTTACCGGATTATTTACAATTGAGTATGAGTTGTAGTTGGCGTTTCACCAACTTGAATGTAGCATTTCGGGCGGTGGTGGGTGAACCCACACGATCGTTGCACGTGTACTCCGACGTGGCAGGCAGTACTGTGGTGGGCAATCGCGTGACTGATTTGTTACGTGAAATCCAGTACAAGCGAGAAGCACGCGGCAACCTGTATTTTGAACCGTTGCACATTCAATACATGTCTCTTCGTAACGAGGTGGTGGAAATGATTCACGTTCAAGTGGCTGAAACGATTGGTAGAGGAGGAGACTTGGTCAAGTTTGGTGAAGGTCATACCATTGTCACGTTACACTTCAAAAAGACATAAAAAGGGGGTGGCCAAGGGAGTGTCCCAATCACAAGATGCCCAAGACAAGAGTGCGTCGAACGAGACGAAGAAGAAGAAGGCAACGAGGGGGTTTATTCCCACTGGCCGCCCTCATTCCAGCCTTGATTGCTGGAGGGAAAGCCTTGGCGTTGGGTGCCGCGGGTGGTGCCGCGAGTTACGGGGCTAAAAAAGGGTTGGAAGCCGCTTTTCGGAAAAGAAGACGATGATGACGGTATAAAAAGGGGGTCACGTGAAGCACAGACAAAACGTTTATCCCTGGTGAAGAAGACACCATGCGTGGGGGAAGTTTGACACGATTTCGAACCGACGAGTGGTATGATCAACAAGGCAAAGGATTGATGACGGATCTGATGCGTGGGGGTTGCAAGGTCTTATAAGGACGCGAAATCCTTTAAAACTGCCTAGTAATATCAAGAGAGGATTGGAAACGGGTTTGACACGAGGTATCAAACGCAAAGCCGAAGACGTCCTTAAAAAGGAAATCACCAAACAAGCCAAGAAAGCGTTGAGTCATAAGAACGTGAAAGACGCCGTGCGTGTGGCCAGTGCTTTGTTTCCCAAACAAACCAAACGTGCACGTGATATTTTTGGAGTGTGAACATGGAACCCGTGCATTCACGACCTCGACGGATTCGTAGTGATCGAGGGTTGTCTCAATGGGGTGGACTGTATCCGTTTTGGAAACTCATGCGACGACAACGTG
The DNA here is from genome assembly GCA_964030785.1 of Siderastrea siderea. Lineage (NCBI taxonomy): Eukaryota > Metazoa > Cnidaria > Anthozoa > Scleractinia > Rhizangiidae > Siderastrea > Siderastrea siderea. The sequence continues at coordinate 72,983,935 of OZ034966.1, read as the reverse complement.
GTGGATGGTTGAGTCCCGAGGTGATGAGAGTCCCCGGGTTTGATTTGAGACAACGTTTAGCACAACGACGACGCTATAAAAACCCCTCACGACGACGACGGGGTACCACTCGACGACGACGTTAAACATGCCTGACGTGAGTACGCAAACCGCCCCGGCTCACGAGCGTTCCGAAGGGACCGTCAACCCTGCATTACGGATTTTCAAGGTGCCACCGACCGACATTAGCATCAATGCCTATCGCATGGTCACCATTCAACCCACCACCACGGGTATCAATCCCATGGAATTCATCATTCCGGGGTTGGACGATTTTGTGGATTTGGGACGCAGTTACTTTACCATGGAATTGAGTTTGAAAAAAGATGATAACGGGAACTTGGTGGCCGCGCAGAAATTGTGGCCCGTCAATAATTTGGCCCATTCCATCATCAAACAAATTGACTTGCAATTGAATGGCACGTTGATCAGTCCTCAATCCGACACTTATCATTACAAAGCTTACCTGGAAACCTTGCTGAATTATGACCGAGAAGATGGCAAGACTGTGTTAGGACCCCAAGGATGGTACAATCAAGTGGATTTCCCACCCGAATGGACTGCCAACAATACCAACAGTGCAGCACCACATAATGACTACCGGGATCTCCCCGCCAATCACAAAGGAGCCTTGGCCGCCATGGTAGCCGAAACCGCCAAGTATGCTGGAGGTGTCACCCACAGTCTGGTGTTTACCCCACACTTGGAAGTGTTTCATACCGGCAAATTGTTGGTGCCTGGCATCGAAATCAAGATGAAATTTCATTTCAACAGCCCCAGCCTGTTTTTGAATGGAGTGGGTCTAGCTGGCCGATTGATGGAAGGCGATGTGAAACTACGGTTTCATCTCTGTCAACTGCGTTTGAATGACGCCATCTACCAGAGTTTGTCTAGCAAAAGACACAATGAAGGAGAAGTGGCTGCTTACCCGACCGTCCCCAGTGAAATCCGGACCTTCAGCATGCAAGGCAACCTGGTCCGCTTTGATATCCCTAACCTGTTTCAAAACAGAATACCTGACCGATTGATTGTGGGATTGTTGGACAGCCGTGCCTTCAATGGAGATGTGACCCGAGATCCTTTCTGTTTCCAGAAATTTGGTCTGACGTCCATTCGACAGATTGTTAAAGGAGAAGAATACCCTTATGAAACCCTACAGTTAGTGCGCAACAATGGCACCCGAGATAATCTAGGCTACTTCCGTTTTCTGCAAGCCAGTGGTGCCTGGTGTAAAAAGAAAGGCAATATGGTACAACTAGGAGATTGGGGCCACAGGAAAAATTGTACCTTGTACATGTTTGACAATGTCGCCAATGGATGTGCTGACAGTCAAAACCTCAATCCCAAGCAAACGGGAGATTTACAACTGGTCTTGGAATTTGGAGCCGCCCCCGCTACCAATATAACCGTACTCGTGTATGGAGAATTTGAGAACTTGCTGGAGATTGACAGGAACGGAGCCGTGTTGTATAACATTTACCAACACTGAAGAAATGGAACATGTGGCCTTGAATAATGTGCAGTTGGATTATTTAGCCCGAGACGACCCCCAATTGAAACCTGTCTTTTACGGGACGGTGGCCTGTGATCGTTTACCCAAGAGTCCTGTCAAGACCACTTCGCAAGGGTACATTGTGAACACCGACCCACACGATCAACCGGGACAACATTGGTTAGCGGTGTGGACCGATCAGAACGTGTGTGAAGTCCTGGACAGTTATGCTTTGCCCATGGACACGTACGTGCAAGCTACCCCGTTACGAGATTGGATCGTTCAACATTGGAAGTATGTGGTGACCAATGGCAAGTCCCTCCAAGCCATTTCAAGCAAGAGTTGTGGTGATTACGCCTTGTTGTACTTGAAAGCCAAAGCCCGTGGACGGACCTTGCAAGAGTTTTTAAATGAGTTTTCGGATCATGATTATGTAAGCAATGACCATCAAGCCGGTCAACGCCTTCAACAATTGATTGTAGGCCAAGAAGCCAGATGGTATCAACTTTGTTGTCATCCGTATCATCAATGTAATGGTTAAATAAAATATGTTGGAAAAAAGTGGTGTCGGAGTCGTAGCTCAGTGGGTAGAGCCTTTGGACTTGATCCAGAATAGCGATTGGGTCGTGCGTGGGTTCGAGTCCCACCGATTCCAATAAAAAGGTGCCTTTTTTTTTCTAAGGGTAGTTAGTCATCATGCAAACGGGGAAACCGTTTCGTTTTCATACTCCTTCCTCTATCTTGGTGGTGGGTCCTTCGGGATGTGGTAAAACCGTGTTTACGGAAAAACTCTTGGTAGACAACCCGGATTTGTTTGAAACCCCACCGACCCAACGGCATTATTGTTATGGGGCCTGGCAAGATCGATTTCAAGGCATGCAAGATCAAGGGGTGGTGTTTCACGAAGGGATTCCCGATCATGAGGCGTTGGTCCAATGGTTTCCTCAAGGACATGGGGTCCTGGTCTTGGATGATTTAATGGATGAAGGGAGTCACGATAAACGCGTGTTGGATTTATTCACCAAACATTCGCATCATCAAGGGGTGACGGTCCTGTACTTGTGCCAAGACATGTTTCCCGTGGGTCGCTATGCTAAAAGTATTTCCCGCAATGCCCATTACATTGTAGCGTTCAAGAACCCCCGAGATCAATTAGGGGTACGCAATGTGATGCTGCAATCGTTTCCGACCACCTGGAAAGACACATTGGAGACGTTTCATCAAGCCACTACACGACCGTATGGCTATTTGGTGTTGGATTTACATCCCGCCTCCTCCGATCAACAACGTTTATTGAGTCACCTGTTAAAAGACGAAGGATGGACTCGCACCTATCAAAAACGACTATAAAGGCACCCTTTGAACAGGAAAAAGAGAAAGCGATCATGGCGGATGATGATGACCGTCAACCTCCGCAATCGTACGATACCGTGGCCCCTGCGGGTGTGGGGGCGACCACCAGTAATCAAATGTCCCCAAGGGCCTGGCAAGATCTGTATTTCTCGGGAGACCAAGGCCTTCTCGACGTGGCCATGGAGAAAACGGCAGCCGATGCCCTCTATCGGTTTATGGAATCCATCCCCCCTGGCGACGTCATCGCGGGCTGGCCCGATGTAGATGGTGCACCCCCTGTGCAAGCCTCTTCCCCCGCTGGGGTAGGAAGTCGAGCATCCCATTCACCCTCATTCCATAGCCCCCAGACCACCCCGGAGTCCCCGAGAAGTCCACCTGGTTGGCGAACAGCGCCAAGTGGTCGGACAGCAGCGGGTGCAGGGGGTAATGGTAATGGTGGTGGTGGTGGACGTGGTGGTGGACGTGGTGGCGGTGGTGGGCGTGGTGGTGCTGGTGGTGGTGGTGGTGGTGGTGGTGCTGGGGGTGCTGGTGGTGCTGGTGCTGGTGGTGCTGGTGGTGCTGGTGGTGGTGGTGGTGGTGGTGGTGGTGGTGGCCGTCGTGGTGGCCGTCGTGGTGGACGACGTGGTGGACGACGAACCCCCACTTCGCCTTTGACACCTGCCTCCAATCCAGCCACCCCTCGAGGATCTTGGACGTCTGGGAGTCCACCCCCTCGTACCTTGCGTCAAGCAGATTTACAACGACGTTTACGAATGCTGTTACAAGATCAAGAACAATTAGCCAAAGGACGTGAAATTGCTAATGTTACCATGACCAATAGCATTGTCACCAGTTATAAACAGGGAGGAGCACCGAGCGTACAAACCTCGTCGGCCCGGGTTTCGCCGTGAGGATGAAAACCGTCGTGTCGTTATTGAATGGATCGAAACATCATGGACTTCCCTTCCCCCCGGAATTATTACAACGCATGGATTCCTTGTATGCCTTTTATCATCAACAATGGTGGTGTTATCGAAAAATGTTGAATCATTACAAGTGTATCAATGCCTTGTTCAATGGGATGGCGTTACTCCTGATGGCCGCAGGTATGATTGCTGGGCCCCTTTTGGACAACAGTACATTGGTAGCCTGTTTAGCGGCCGTGGGCACCGTGGTCAAAGGATGGAATGATTTTAAACAATACCGATTTAAAGTGACCATGAGTCGATTTGCGTTTACCACCTATGCCAAAGCCTTGACCGAATTGAAAACCCATGTGCGTGGTATTCCCTTGGAGGATCTGGAACGGTTTTTAATCAAGATGCAAACCTTGGATGATACCATTGTGGATTTCACCCCTCCGTTACCTAAACGATGTGTCCAAGATTACTACCGTCATTTTGTGTACCAACCCTTGGAAGCCCTATGCTATGTAGACGGATGTCCTCGTCCCTTGAGACCCAAAGAGTATTGGATCGATAAAAAGCCGCTCCCTCCTAGTCCCACACTCTTAGAACCATGGCCGTCCAACGACGACGACGACGCAGAAAAAGGAAACAACGAGGAGGAGCTTTAATGCGTCGCAAACCCCGTTTGGTGGATAAAATAGCCCATGGCATGAGTATGTTTCTATCGGGTCCAGCGCCTGGGTTTGGACTCGCTTTAGGCAAATTAGGCGGTCAAGCCTTGAAAGGCATTACCGATAATGTACAACATTACAGACGACAACGAGGTGGGGGTTGGTGGCAAGATTTCAAACGCAATACCCGTCAAGGCTATAAAGAGACGCGAGATGTGATCAAACAAAACAAAGCCCTGCAACGTCTATTGACGAACCGTTCATGGTGAGGAGGAGAAGAAGACGACGACGTCGTCGTCAACGAGGAGGGTTTTTAAATCTATTGGTCCCCGCTATGGTGGGATTGGGGAAAGCCGTGGCCTTAGAAACGGATAAACGTATAAAACGCACGATCCAAAAAGCCAACCAACGGTATCGTCGTCGTCACCGATAAAGGATGCAACGTCTTCGACGTCAATTACCGTTTTTACGGTCCATGTTACAAGAAGCCAATGGTTCCAAACGTCAAGAGTTGTTACAACATGCCAATGCCGATCAAATCAATGCTGTGAGTGAACTGGTCTTGAACTTTTTAAAAAACAAGATTCCCGTGACCCCACCCATGCTGGCTAAACTTCAACCCTATAAAAAGGGACTACGTGATTTGGGACGTCGTCGACATTCCGTCAAAAAACGTCGTCAGTGGTTAGTCCGACAGAAAGGACGAGGGTTGTTTCAAGGACTTCACGAGGTGTTATGTCAATGTGTTCGTTAACGTGTCAAGACATGGAAAGACTCTTATTGGAAGCATAAATATCACCTGTTGTGACAACTGTCGTGCATTGGAAGACCATGGACGAGGTCTACATGATTCCTCACCAGGACTTGCAACAACTCATTCAATATTATAAAGGAGAACTCACCGAAAATGCCTTGTTGAACAAAGCCGCGACGCTCGCCGCCAAAAAACATGTGTTGTTAGCCAACCCCCAATTACCCCCAGCCCTGGTGAATGCTCAAACCAAACCGTTGAGTCAAGAATTAACCAAGTTAACCAAACGTATTCGTCAATTTCCTGGCGGGGTGGGGGTTGGTGCACCGGGTGGCCCACCAGGCGAAGAAGGCGAGGAAGAAGCCGGGGATTTGGTAACGGGACCCGTGGAACAATGGTTGAAGCGCATGATAAAAGGCAGCCCGTCGACTCCCAAACCTACCATTACCCCTGCAACCAAGAAAGGCAAAGGAGCAGCCACCACCAGTAAGATTGTCAAGAAAGGGAGCCCATCCACCAGTCGAGGGGATCTACAATCGCGTTTAGAAGCCGTGCGAGAACGTCGCAAGACTTGGGAAAAGCATTTAGACGAAAGTGGTTTCGCGAAAGGCAAAGGCAAAGGCAAAGGCAAAGGACCCGCTCGAGAAGTGGAACGATTGAAACCCTTACCCGGGTGGGAAGATTGGTACCAAGGTAAAAAGTTACGACGTCGATTGGATTACGACAGTGACTAAACATGCCCACCAAGAGGAGAAGGGGTATTAAACGGAAACCCCCCCAACGAGGAGGGGCCTTGGATGTACAAAAATGGATTGCGAAAACCGGCAAAGAATTTCATTGGCCCGGTTATCAGTACATGGGGCCTGGCACCCATTTGGCCAAACGTCTAAAACGTGGGGATCCAGGGATCAATCGCTTGGACCAGATTGCTAAGCAACACGATATTGATTACAGTCGTGCCAAGAATTTGCAAGATAAATGGAAAGCCGATACTAAGATGATCCAAGCCATTGATCGATTACCCGGCAAGAAAAACAAGACGGAACGGGTGGTCAAGAAAATCATGCAAGCCAAGAAACGTTTGAAATTGTAAAATTTAATGGCAAACCGTACCATGTTAAGTCAATAAAACAATGAAAAATGTCACATGGATTCGTTCTACTGTCTCCAACAAGATGTCATGAAAATACAATCGAGCACATCCTTTTCGAGCATGAAAGCATCCACCTGGAGTACGACAAGTCCAGAAAACGAGTAATAACATTACGATGTGATTACTCGTTTACCCGGAGTTTTCGGCCCCAGTTACGTCTGGATCGCCGATGTTCTCGTACTCCAATCGGATACCTAAAAGGGTGGTGCACCCTAGCTAAAATGTTCTGCCAAATACTAAGAGATGTTCTGCCAAATAGTCCTACGATTTCAAAAAAGTTCTGCCAAATACTAATACGATGTTCTACCAAATAGTCATACGATTTCAAAAAAGTTCTGCCACAATGTTCTGCCAAAATACTAAGAGATGTTCTGCCAAATAGTCATACGATTTCAAAAAAGTTCTGCCAAAATACTGAGACGATTCAATGTTCTGCCAAATACTGAGACGAATGTTCAGAGTCTAAGTCACTAAATCATACATGAAATCGACGCCCTCGTCGGGCGACATGTCCTCGAACAAATCAACAATGCCATCAGGGGGCAGCAATGGTTCCAAATCAAGAGAAGAAGAATCCTCGACATCCTTCAGCACCTCGGCCCACTCGTCAGGCGATATGTTCTGCAAAAAGGAAAGGTCGTCCAAGTCAGGGGGTTCCGCGACTTGCATGGCCCCCGAATCCAAATCAAGCAGTGTACGAGAGTCCTCATTAAGGAGCTGAACAAAGGACTCCCTGGGCGATACGTTCGTATGGGATGCCTGTTTCTGTCTTTCTCTCTCCTTTAACGTTTCTCCAAACTCCCGAATGTCTTCGTCGTCGAGCACACACTCCTCCTTCACTTTCTTCAAGATGTCTTCCACTTCTAAATCTTGTTCAAAGTCTTCGAATGCTTCGAGCAGCTTCTCATGAGCAGAGCCCTCGTCGGGTGACATGTCCTCCACATGAACGAGGTCTTCAGGGGGCACCAATGTCTCCAGATCAAAGGAAGAAGAATCCTCGACATCCTTCAGCACCTCGGCCCACTCGTCAGGCGATATGTTCTGCAAAAAGGAAAGGTCGTCCAAGTCAGGGGGTTCCGCGACTTGCATGGCCCCCGAATCCAAATCAAGCAGTGTACGAGAGTCCTCATTAAGGAGCTGAACAAAGGACTCCCTGGGCGATACGTTCGTATGGGCTGCCTGTTTCTGTCTTTCTCTCTCCTTTAACTTTTCTCCAAACTCCCGAATGTCTTCGTCGTCGAGCACACACTCCTCCTTCACTTTCTTCAAGATGTCTTCCACTTCTAAATCTTGTTCAAAGTCTTCGAATACTTCGAGCAGCTTCTCAGGACTAGAGGCCATCTTGAGATGACTCACCTTGAGGTTCGATCTGTTTTATAGTCTCTGGGTTCATTCCCCGCATTGCATAGTGGGTCATCTAGGGAGGGGGGAGGGGGGTCCCCCCACCCCTTCCCCTCCCAAAGTATCATGGGTCCTTTCTCTCATTGGTTCCTTACCCTTTCACGTGACCCTTTGTTTCTCTATAAAAAACGAGCACTGACCTCCAGCTGGTTCATCTGATCATGTCCTCTCACCAAGAGGAGGAGGAGGAACCAGGCCCAAGTGGCCTGACCACTCAAGAGACCTTGACGTTACTAGGCCTGAACACCTCGGACTCTGAGAGAGAAGAAGAGACGGCAGCGAATTCCCCTGATGAACCTTTGTTACCCACCGAAGAGATGGCGGACAGTGACGACATCTGTCAAGAGGCCTTGGATCGTTTCGAACGGCAACATGCCTTTCAAACCAATCTCCTTCAACAAAGTGGAGCAGGAGGTTTGGATGAGGGAACGTTTGACTTTGAACTCCAACCCTATGTCGACCGTTTGAGCAACCGTCTGGGAGTGCGCGAACGTCATTTCAATACCCAGTTACGCCAAAGGGGGAATTTCATTCCCAATCAGAACTTGACTCAAGCCCTAGAAGAGGGGTTACGTCGAGCGGTGAATCAAGTGTTGACCACCACAACGCCTGAGCTCCACGATCAAGATCGCCTCTACTTCACCATCGGTTCAAACAGCCTGCACAACAACTTCCAGGGCTGGGGATTGCGAGCAGGAGAATGGCGGCAAGGCGGGGACCGTGTGGAGGCCTTGTTCCACCGTTTAGCACAAGCCTTGAACAGCAACGAACAATTTGAAATGGACGATTCCTTTCAATTGTCCATTACTCAAGTCCATCATGCGCCTCAGGGAACCAAACCCTCATCAAAGCAGCGCTATCGTGGGATCCCGTGATGTGGACGACAAAACCCGAGCAGAAATTCAAGCCTTATTCAACCGCACGTTCTGTCTACCCGAGAACATTGATCAATTACGTATGGAGCTCCAAGACTTTCATTTGTAATTTTTCAGTTTTTATTTTTTCAATTGTACATAGCCATTTTTAGTTTTTATTTTTCAAACTGTACATAGCTTTTTTTTTTTTTTTTTTTTTTAGTTTTTACTTTTTCCTAGGACCCGCGTGGCAAGAGATGGACACGGACAACCATTTGTAAAAAACATCAACTCTTTTTAATTAAAATAAAAAAGTTCACAACACTGAGTTTGCACGTGGATTATAAATAGTGTCTCTTGACTCACAGAAGCCTTGACTCACAATACAAAACTCAACAGGAATAAAAAATGTTCAAAGTCTATTTACAAAAACAAAACACGTCGCCCTTGGCTCAGTCGGATCGCCCTCTGTCTCCTCTCCCACCCCTCCTAGGGGCACCCTGTGCTCTGTTTGATCCTCCTCCCTAGGTTGATCATCCCTCCCCTAGGTACCCTGTTTGATCATCCCACCCTCTAGTTGGCCCAGCATGCTCTGCTTGATCATCCCTCCCCCTAGAGGGTCCACAATACTTTGCGAGGATCTCTATAAAAAACCGCCTCCACTCTCCGTTTTTTCACTCCCAAGCCAGCAAGCAGTCAAGCAAGCAAGCAAGCAAGCAAGCAAGCAAGTAAACGGGATAGCGGTAAGCCTTTTTTATTCCTCATCTCTTTCAACAAACCAATCTAAGTAGTTAGCCTGTTCTGGAGCTAACCGGGCTAGGTCCCACGTGCTCCAGGATTTAATTAATGATTCGCTTTCTCTATAAAAAACAACCACGTCATGTCCGTTGACTTTTTCTGGAGAGTTGAGATGAAACTATTTTTTTTTGTCGCCTCGAAAAAAAAAATTTGAAAACCGAAGCGGTTCTGTTTAGCTCGCAATGTTTTCCCATTCCCCGCGTTGTTGTGAAACTCTGCTTCTGATCGGCTGATACTTTGACCATGGCCTTGGACCTTGACCATGGCCTGACTGGGACTGACCAATCACAACCAAATGACGTCATACTGTTTAGCTATATAAGCAGCAAAATTACCCCCAAGTTCTCACTTTTTTCAAGATGGAGGAAGGTGGGGGAGATTTACGACAGTTTTTTCACAGATTTATTCATCGCTTTACCCCAGCAACCCTCGGCTTTACAAACAAAACGATGACAGCTAAGATTTCAGCGAAAAAAGTGGGAGATTTTTATCTGTAAAAGCCGCCGAATGGATGTTTTGAAAACAGCGAAAGCTTAACACGAGGTAAGTGTTGTGTTTTGCTGCCGGCTAAAAATATTTGTTTGTCGCCTCGAAAAAATTGGAAAACCGAAGCGGTTCTGTTTAGCTCGCAATGTTTTCCCATTCCCCGCGTTGTTGTGAAAAAATCCTTTTCTACCCGAAAGACTATTTGATTTATTTTTACTCACTCTCTGTATTTCTTTTTCCACAGTCCAACGATGTGCTGACTGTAACGCGGTGAGACAAACGAGATGACAACTCGCATTTTCGCCGAGAAGAAAGCGAGCGGCTTGTTGAAAACAACAACAACAAGCAAACTTCCACGCAAAGTAAGCATCATTTTTTTCTGACTGTCAGCTAAAAAAATATATAGATTTAGCCAAGCCTAAAAGCGGAACTCCATATCTACCGGTTACCATCGGCCGCCTATAAATTCTTCAGAATTAATCTTGTTTACTGTTATTAACTTAGGTACTTGACCTCGTTAATTACTGTATAGTTTTATTAAGCGTATCATTTTAGTATAAACTTAGAGTTATAATTCTGTTTCGTGATTCAAGCAAATCTAGTTTATCTATTTGTGCTTTCACTTTAAGTTCGCTAGGCAAATTCATTTAATCGTTTATCGGCATTTTTCATTTGTTTTGATTGCTGTTATTTTATTTGTCGCTTTGTATTTTGTAATTGGAGACGCGTGTTCGCTTCGAAACTACTAGAAATTCTCTTTTGGTTTTGTTTACAGATTATTGCACAGTGTTGCACACATTTGACACATTTTGTCGTAAATTCAATCTGTTTACTGTGAATAAATTTGATTCTGTTTTATAACTGTCAATTGGAAAGCTATGTTCTTCTAATTCTGTTTGGCAACCGGATACGCTTCATTCGTTTTAAAATACAAAGGTCATGCTTTAGGTCAGAATTATTTGTTCGCAAATTATTACTTTTCTGATCGACTTATACTCTTTCCCAGGGCGCGTGTTCCATGACATTGAACTTTGGACTCCGTGCCGCTGCCTGGCTTGCATCCATCAGTTTGTTGGACAAAGAGCGGAACTCTCATCATCTGCATGCCATGGATTATCATTAAAATGATTTGTTGAGCTGTTCAAAAATGTCTGCCATTAAAACATTTTTCCAACATGGCGTGTTTTCTTTGAGTCAAGGACCACCCCCGCTGCTCATGTGTTGTTTTTCTATTTCGTACGCGATGGCGATCCATGCTTCTTTCAAATTGTAGTAATACCCAGGGGGTAAATGGATTTGTTTCGTCACTTGAAGGGGAGCCGTTCCATCCGCACGTTTTGGTATGTATCTCACATCTGTTTTCATCCAATGTTTTTGACTATCTTCTTGCGTCCAATTCTGCTTGGTTTGATCTCCCCATTGTTGATTAAACCCCGGGTGTGAGATATGAACCAAAGCCGCTTCCCAATCATCTTCCACCAAATAATATGAATGAGGAAGTCGAGCCGTAAATTTTTGTCCATTGCCTTGTGCTTGATCACTGATAAGGGTGATGTAAAAACTCATCGTGACTACTCCCTAACCTAGGGTTTACCCTTTTATACCTACCCCCGATGCTTGAATTGGACTTGTGCCATATCAAAACCATATCAAATCCATATATGGGCCATATATGGGTCAAGGATTACCCCCGCTGCAAAAATTGGACTTTGGACTTTGAGCCCGCGTTTTCTCAGCGGTTTTGCTTCCTCCTGAGCCCACGATCCATTTTTCCCACTGCTCAGCGGTTTCCCATTCGAAAACACGTCACTTCCGGTGACGTCACTTCCGGTTCCGGTCATGTGATTTCCGGTCACTTCCGGTTCCGGTTGCATCCAAACGAGGTTGCATTCAAACGAGGCCACTACATCAAAACGAGGCAAAGTGTGCCATACGAGCCGACATTACTACTTTCGTAGGAAGAGGAAAATGGGGGATTTGTTTCCTATCATAATGATACCTGAAATTTTGGCAAATAACTAGACCTGTACAACTACGAATAGGTTCTTAATGGAATCAGGCAAATGTTGGAAATTTCGGTGATAGTAATGTAAGGGTTTCGAGTGCGATGGAGAAAGTGATCGCCCGCGCCTCATCACACTTAGGAGGGGGAATTGGGGCAAGTTTCAATTCGAATGGGATGTTACCAAACCCAAAAATGTAATGTTATCTGGTCAACTGATAAATGATATCACGTTTTTTAAGAGGATTTGACTGTTTTCAGAGTGTCCCGATGGGGATACCAATTCCAGCGGTGCCCATCCCCCTCCCCCCCTAGGCATAAGTCGGGCATTTGCTCACGTTTCAATCCCGGGGGTGGGGCATTTGAAATTTTATTACTGCCCGGGGGTCGGGCATTTGCCTACCCCCGGTGCATTTGACATCCGTGTCAGGCTTTGGTCTCGCATTTAACATATGGATTTCACAGCTACCCAAGACGATCACTTTCATAACAATCTTTAACGATTTTGGCCGTTTGTTAAATACGGATCATGCTTTTCAGATCTTCGATAACTTATTACATTTAAGCATTTCTTTGAATGGTGCATGTCAAATTCAAATAAATGAATGAATAATTGCACCAAATAGCAAACCAAAAGGAATTGTCATGTACACAATTTGGCTTGTAAGTGGCATTAAAGCCAATGAACAACGGGAGGAAAGACGCACGGGTAAACAACCGAAAAGCAATTTGAAAATAAAAGATAGTTCCCATACAATAGCTGTGACACTCTACTCATGATACTTTAATATACAATAAAAACTCAACTTTTACGGTTTAACGGTGAAGATTAAGGTTTTATTATTATTAAACATTGAAAGCTGTTATATTATATATTACTAAACACTAATCGAAGTAGGCAGAGAACACCATATAAACCCGTCTAGTCCCTCTTTTCATGCTGGACTAAATCGATACTGGATCTTGCGTAACAGTAGAAAATATGAATGCGGCAACAATCATATCATGAGATATCGATCCAAGAAAATTTTCCTTTTGTTTCATTACGAAACGAGTCGAAAATTGATTGCCTTACGCACGATCTTAAACTCACATTGTAAACTAGGTTTCGCCCAAAGCCCGGTTTTGAAGAACTGTTGTAGCGCCTGAAACTAAAAAAAATTACCCATTAAAATAGAAACAAAAGTTTGCAAGTCGTTGATATCACGGTTGGAATCTGTATGTTTCTTTAGCTACACGGCTGTAGTCTGAGATAAACAGGCTAAAGACTTAAGACCTCGCAGCCCCACCCCCTACTTTGGCTCTGATAAGTCAAACAAATCTTTGGAGAAACGTGAGCCCTTAAAAAAGGGTTTGGTTTTGATAAAAGATACTCCAACTAATGTTCTCAAATTGTACTCTGCTTTCGTTGGAGGTTGATAGCACGGATGAAATTAAATTGCGCCAGTTTGAAAATTGAGGCTAAAATTTCGCACGTGTCGTTGAAAGAATCGATAAAAATATTTCTAGCTGAATCTCTCACCGAGAATTCACTTACCCTAATGTTGCAGCGGTACGCACTAATTTAGTTCTGTTTTGAGCAAAGAACATTTAAAAACCATCGTGGCAGGGCTCATTTAACTGGCTAGAACTAGGGTTGCGAAAAAGCGAACACAATGACTAGAAAGTCTTTTACATAAAAGAGTCGTTGGGTGCCGTAGGGTAACTTAAAAACTATAACAGAATACCCAAATTATGCTTATATTGATAACTGTATCATTCTTACCTTTCTGTCAGTACTCCCAACACTCTCGCTCCACAACTACACACCCAAAACTCAGTATCCACTATTTCGCCGAGAAATTTTAGATAGAAATCTCCGAAAAGGATGTTCTCCTTTTTGCGTCTATAGAATGTTGCGCCGTCTATAATGATAAACGTGGGGATGTCGTCCGTTTTCTCCCAAAGGAAAAATAAGAGTTTCTTATTATAAATAGAAGCCGCGAAAAAACATCTAACCGCAAAACATTGTACAATGGACGTGCTTTACGGACCCAAGACAAAGCATGACAAAATTGCGTATATGGTCAATACTCACATCGCTCTGCATTTCACTTTCAAAATCATCCATTACCACTGAACAGAATTACTGCTGCAGAATAAGTAAAAATGGTAGTTTCGCCAGTTAATCTTAGTGTGCGCTGTGGGGACATTTGATACAGCGGCCTTTATATATTGTAACTGAGCTGTCAAATGATGGTGGCGATCGTGGAAGTAGCCAAGCATGGTACTTTTTTGGCATCCTCTATGTGTCTTTTGTTGTGAGTTTCCGGGCCAGGTCACGTCTTTGTTGTGTCCAAGCCAAATGTGTTTGCTTTGATGACGCCGAACGAGATCTCCTTCAGGCTGTTTTCACGACCACCCAAAATGGTACCGGACCGTACCGAGATGAACTTACCGTATATAAAGACTATGTCATGATTGAGCAGTTGGCACAAAACGCGAATAATGAATTAGCACAAATGTTCCCAACAAGTTGGATTATACGAAGCATTAGAAAAGTGATGGTGAGGTTGGGGAAAACAGGAAACAATTCATGCCAGGGAAAAATAACCAAAAAAAAAAAAACCTGGGAACAGGAAACCCTAAAGAAAAATATTCATGACTGAAGCCAAACAAAAAAATCCTGCCCAAGCGACCACCCCTCCCATTACTTTTCTAATGGTCAGTGCCTTAAAAGAAAAACTATGGTTCACAAAGTGCAACACGTTTTTAAAGCCAAAATCTATTAAGGCCTTTAGAAATTGTAAACGCCCCCACCCCCCGGGAGTGAGGACACTCCCATTGGCACCTAAATTAACTTGAGAAAGAAGAGATTTTAGTGAAACGTTTGATCAGTACAGTATAAATACTGCTAATCGCAATCTCACGCTTTTGAAACCAAACCCTCAGGTGCTCGAAGTAAAACGAGGGCGCAGAACTGCCTAGGCTAGGGTACTTTTGTAATCTTGTTTTTAGAATTTGGCTCAATTTCAGTTCTTTGTTCTTTTATAAAATGTTCTCATCAAATCCAGTCAAAAAGAAGATTAGTTACAATTAAGTTCACCAGAGTTTTCATACGCGGCGTTCATCAAACAATTTCCAATAGTAAAAGTGACCATGGTCTCCTTTATAACGAGGAAATCTTGCAACTCTCTACTTGCCGTAGGTGCCACTTGGGTGGGACGCCAAACAAATAACTGAAAAATGCTCTGGCGAGCGCAGAGGTTTCCCACGTTCACGCGTTCTTAATTACCTCTGGTACACAGCGGGCGTTTTCTCGCGAGCGCTTGCAGCGGAAGTCAAAAAACAAGAACAATAGAAGGGTTGGGCGCCAGGAAAGCCGGTTTTTGTTGTATTTTAGATCGGAGTTTCAGTTCCGAAAACGAAGAACAAATCTGCCAACAAAAAGGGGGGGATGCTTTTGTGAGGAATTAATAAAAGGTAATATGGGAAAAATGCAAATTTGGG
Source organism: Siderastrea siderea (assembly GCA_964030785.1). Lineage (NCBI taxonomy): Eukaryota > Metazoa > Cnidaria > Anthozoa > Scleractinia > Rhizangiidae > Siderastrea > Siderastrea siderea. The sequence goes on along the minus strand of OZ034966.1, from coordinate 72,968,559 downwards.
CAATAGAAGTGAAATTCGACCTTAAAGTCCAAATAATAATGCTACCCCCCTCCAATTGTCACTGCAGTGATGCATTTTCCCGGGTGCATTTCTTACCACAGGTAGCCCAGGCTCCAAAGGGAGCTGTCAACATGACATTGCGTAACAGCGTTCTATTTATAAGAGTTTGTATGGGAATATGACGATCGTACAAAATAGTTCGAAATAGGGGAAAGAGATCTAATAAAATCGACTTACCTGCCCTCTTCTGTGTATAACTTGTGTTTCTACGGCATTCGGAGGCGTTTCAAAGCGATTCCAGTGGGTTTTAGGTTCTCTGTTTTCTTCTCCATATATAATTATATATGGAGAGGAAAACAGAGAACCTAAAACCCACTGGAATCGCTTTGAAACGCCTCCGAATGCCGTAGAAACACAAGTTATACACAGAAGAGGGCAGGTAAGTCGATTTTATTAGATCTCTTTCCCCTATTTCGAACTATTTTGTACGATCGTCATATTCCCATACAAACTCTTATAAATATAACGCTGTTACGCAATGTCATGTTGACGGCTCCCTTTGGAGCTTGGGCTACCTGTGTTCTTACTTGGCAGAAATTTCAGAACAACGTCTCCGTTGAGAGGCCGCGGAGAAATGTTGTGACTCTTTGTGCGATCGATTGAATCCCGCCTTTATTTCTCTTTAACTATTTGTGTTAGAGAGCTCTTTCTCCAGCACGTTAAATAGAATGAACGTAAATTTTAAGTAATCGCGCGCGTGATTTTACGTACGTAAATAAATAAGAAGCAATTCATGAACGGTTTGCGTAAACATGAAAAGTTCAGTGAGGATTGTTCAACTTTTTATGTTTACGCATATTATTTGCGTAATCTCACGTCCATGCATGTGTACCGAAGCATAGTGGGAGTCGCCGAAATCCACAATCGCATTTCACTGATTCAGCGCACACTCTATACCTCGAGATAAAATTACGGTGTCATGTTTTAGCAACACATTTATTTTGTCAGTAGGTTGAGATACAAAACCTATTGTCCCGATTGAGACATATTTCCCCGAAGCAGCGATATCCATGAAAATTACTTGGAAGACTGCCACTTCTTTTCAAAACAATGCCATAACTGGACATACAAGTTACTTACGCTTTACTTGTACACGGTATAAAAATGTACATCTTATCGGTGTGGGAGGACGACGAGGCCGGACATTTTTTGTAAAACTGGTAATTGAACTTATAAAAGCCCTGGTGACGCATTTATTTTGACATGAGATATCATTTTCCTTGACATGTACTCAAGCTCTGAATGTACTATAAAATTTGATGACAAAAAAAAGTATTTTTTTATTGCTAACCAATAAATTGAAACATTCTACGACTAATACTATTATGACTTTCCTTCTTTGCTTATGGTAGATTCTAAAATTCAAACCAATTACAGGTAAATAATTGTAGACATTCCACCTTCGCAGCAAACTGAAACATACATGATTAATAAACCCTATCAGCTCAGTGATACTTGTCGGAAACTTCTTACCACCTTATTCAAACCTAGTTTATTATACAGCTCCTTAGTATGCGTCATTATGTCTAAACCTCTAGTAAATTCAGCCAAAGGTTGCTTTAACTGCACTCTCAATTCTGTGAAAACCAATGAATCACGTTTACTTCCATTAAAACAGAACATTCTAGACGCTGTTACGAGACATACTGAAATCTCACTTAATGCAATAATTGCACTTAAAATGAAACTGAATAGAAAAAATTACCAAAAGCATTTCATATTATATTGCAATCTGCACAAACGGATGAATTCTATCACTTACAAATACCGCCTTCATTTCACGGCACTAAATATAAACGATGTGATTCCTTTTCTTTTTAATAAATTGGACGGCTTGTATTTCCATGAAATTTGGCCATTTTATCTTTCTTGTCTTTGAAAAACGAATAGGTGCATCCTTAAAATTAGCCCGGACGTCGGTTGATATATCTTACAGACATGCATCATTACAACTGCTATTAAACTTTACTGTAATTAATTTCAAAGCAGTAAAATTAGCAACTGTAAACCATTAATTTTATTATACAGTAATTTCTGTCTACTGGTAATGCTATGTACATCTATAACGTGGAAACGCTGAATAATAGAAAGATTTAAGCATCACGTTTACGGTAAGGATCACATGAGTTTCCCGCCATTTTTCACGTTTGCCGTTTGTCGTTTTCAACGTGAACAGGCCTGTTCTCGCGTTCGTCAACAAAGCGAGTATTTCTTCAGTTAAAGTTTTCGATTCGCTCTGCTCAAATTATCAGCCTGTGCTTAAGCCTAGGGATGTTTTATTTATTTTTATACGCAAACAGACCGGTTTACTGTTAGTGTTTACACGAAAGGGAACAAAAAGTACGAGAAAGCGACCTCATGGTTGGTTGTCAGCTTCGCAAAGGCTATCAACTGTTTTATGAAAAAGGCGCTCAAATTATGCAGTACGTCAAAACTTTCCAACGAATACACATTCAACCGGTAACTAATATTTTAGTTAAAAGTGAAAAAGCTGTTTTTTTGTATGTCCTAGCTTTCAATGAGTTTACACGAAGCTTAAGACTCTGAAATGGTCCATTTTAAAACAGCAAACGGCAAAAGTAAACGCGATGCTTAATCTCTCTAATGTTGTTGTTGTTGTTGTAGTTGTTGTTGGACAGAAGTAACAACTCGTCACAGACGACACGAAGAATGTAGTTGGATTATAAGACATACTTGAAACCTACGCATATGGCATATCGACGTAATATAGTGATCACAGGCAATTTTGAATGACGAGAGTTGTGAACGACTATTCAGTGCATGACACGGGCAGCACGCGGAGTGAAAGTCGCAGACGACAAACGGTGTCAGTCGATGAGTACTCACTGTCCAATCGGGACGTACACGAAGCTCATGTATTTATCTCTAACTATCTGGAAACCGCTCGGCAGTCCCTTTCTTAAAGTTTCTAGTTGTTTACTGATGATCATCTCATTTTGATAAAAATCCATGAGAAGATTGTAGAGGAAATGTGTACCGAAACTTTGCACACATGAACTACGTAGTCTCTTGTTATTTTTTCGATGATTCTCACTCTCTTGATAACTGGTCTTTATTGTGTTGGTTTGTGCACAGACGTTTATGTCGTGGTAATTGCACAGCGGAGATTTGTGTGGATTGCTGGCAGAGTGGAAACGGTCCCCTGGTACATACCGCCTTGTAGAGCCAGATACTGGATGGTACCACCTGTCGTTGTCTCTACTTTCGATGGCGCCCATGTTTGATCGATATTCTGCCGGAACTAAGCTAGGGACACTAACACCCTAAATAAATACAACAAAACATGACAAAAATACTTGAGAATGAGGAAATTCTTCATGCAATCTAATAAAGAAATAATAATATATATAATAAATCGAATATCGCAAATATTGCTATTTTTATGAAATTGTTTGAAATGTATGACTCTTCTAGTCGCTAACCTTAGGGACGGACCACTTAAATAGCGATGGGGGTGAGGGGGGGGGGATTTTTCAGCATAAATATTTCTTCTTAGGTTTTCTCTTTGCAGGTTTTTTCCCTGTGATTTTTCCCTCCCGCAGCATCACTTTTCTGATGGCTCGTCCTTAGTCCTTCTGGATCAGATCTCACGAAAACTACAATCGTTCTAGGTAATTTGGCATGATTAAATCTATCTCCAAGAATCTGTGACTCGTTTCCACTACTTCACTTTGTAGAATCCGTTTTCTTTCATGTCTTATGCTCGTGATCTGAAGAGCTGAGTCAACTAGTCGTAAGTGTATATTTAGTAGTACCTGGGTGAGAGTCTTTCCGTGCTTTGGTATTTCGAAGCAGCCACTGTACTTGCCCCATAATTGTTCAGAAACATCTTTACATCGGCAATCAAGATGGCGAACGAATCCGCAAGGAGTGTCACAAATAAACAGTGGAGGCGCATACTTCAGAGAAAGGTATAAGTCTGCGGCATCTCTAACCGATTCCTGAAGGGTCAGGAATTTTGATGCCACAGTGATCTAAACCAAAGTCGAAAAAAATAGCTAAGTAAGTAAAATACCTGGCTAAACAACAAAAATTTTCAGTCTTCCAGACACGAGAATAAGAACTCATCATATAAACATAAACATGTTTATTCTAGCATACATGGAAAGATATGTTCGTGATGTAACATACGCTAACTATAACTGATGCTGAACTAAACCCGGATCACCAAATATCATGCACCGGATAAATGCGACCTTAACTTAGTCTCACTAAATTACCAAAAACTTTTTGGAAGTCTGCAGGGTCATAGTTTTGGAAATTAATATCAGAACCATCCAGTGTGAAAGGAGATGCAGGGGGAGGGTATGTAGATTCCATAAGCTTGATGGCAATTAGAGAATGTCTGGTTACACTACTCTTAAAAATAGCTTTCCTATTTTCGGCCTCGATATATGTATGGGTCTGCATTTTATGAAAATCTGACAGATGAGCGGATATCACTGACTTACCCCATGTCGACAAACCAAGTGGTAGAACCCTCCGGTATACCCATTTACGTGGGTGAAGCCGTGACATGGACAGTTCCCTACTAGAAGTGTAGCATACAACTGCTGCAGGTCACCGCGTAAGGCTTGCTGAAAAATTAAGGACAGTATACTTTTCCTTTTATATAAAGTTAACAAGCTTTTCATTAAAAAGACCTTAACACAAATTGTGTGTGCCTAACAATATTAGTTGTTGAAGGAGTTTGTTTGTTTGCGATTGGACAAAATAAACACGAGGCAGATAAACACAACCTTTGTTCTAGATCTGTTCCTGTTTTCTTTTAAAGACAACATTACGTACCATTCAAAAAGACGTTTTTGAAGAAGGAAGATGTGGAGCTTTTAGAAAATGAACTACTGCAAATTTTAAACTCTTTATTTACATTCAGCTGATATTACTTTTTTTCTGTTCGATATATTGTACAAAATCATTAAAACGCGTAAATAAATCAGTGAAGTGGCTCTGTTGGAAGGTAACGTGACAGACTTCGAAGATGGCCTCAGAAAGGAGTTCACACTGCAAGTACGCACCAAGTGCACTTAATAATGGCTTAAAGGCTAGTTACGCCCCTGCTGAAGACAAGATTTATCGATTTTAAATGCTAGCAAAGATTTTTATTCGTTTTAATAATCATTGTATAGGTTTATATTTCTTGTTAAGCACTCTACAGCCTTAGCCTAAAGCGCTCTAGAAATAATAAATTAGTATTAGTTTTAATGTTCAATCACCTGCCTTACGGCAAATAATTAAATAAATTCAACACAAAAATGTTTGTGAAGAATATTTACAATACAGAGCGGATTTTGAAATTGGAGGATAAAAATTTACAGCGGGGTGTCCTCAAAATATTATCACAGGCATGGAATGCTGTTCTTTGGGGTGCTTTCGATGTGAAGCTGGTTCTCCGGACATGCTGAGGTTTGAACGCTTGCAAAGAACCTGGAAAATGTGACTAGTAACTTGTAACTACAATAAACCAACCATAGAATAGGCTAATGAACTCATAATAATTACCTCTAACAAGTGTTTGTCACTCTCGCTACTCTCGCTACTCTCGCTACTCTCGCTACCCTCGCTACTCTCGCTACTCTCACTACCCTTGCTACTCTCGCTACTCTCGCTACTCTCGCTACCATCGCAACCCTCGCTACTCTCGCTACTCTGCTACCCTCGCTACTCTTGCTACCCTCGCTACTCTCGCTACTCTCGCTACTCTCGCTAATCTCGCTACCCTCGCTACCCTCGCTACTCTCGCTACTCTCGCTACCCTCGCTACTCCCGCTACCCTCGCTACCCTCGCTACTCTCGCTACTCTCGCTACTCTCGCTAATCTCGCTACCCTCGCTACCCTCGCTACTCTCGCTACTCTCGCTACCCTCGCTACTCTCGCTACCCTCGCAACTCTCGCTACCCTCGCTACCCTCGCTACCTTCGCTACTCTCGCTACTCTCGCTACCCTCGCTACTCTCGCTACCCTCGCGACTCTCGCTACTCTCGCTACCCTCGCTACTCTCGCTACCCTCGCTACTCTCGCTACCCTCGCTACTCTCGCTACTCTCGCTATCCTCGCTACCCTCGCTACCCTCGCTACTCTCGCTACCCTCGCTACTCTCGCTACTCTCGCTACTCTCGCTACTCTCGCTATCCTCGCTACTCTCGCTACTCTCGCTACTCTCGCCACTCTCGCTACTCTCGCCACTCTCGCTACTCTCGCTACCCTCGCTACCCTCGCTACTCTCGCTACTCTTGCTACCCTCGCTACTCTCGCTACCCTCGCTACTCTCGCTACCCTCGCTACTCTCGCTACCCTCGCTACTCTCGCTACCCTCGCTACTCTCGCTACTCTCGCTACTCTCGCTACTCTCGCTACTCTCCCTACCCTCGCTACCCTTGCTACTCTCGCTACTCTCGCTACCCTCGCTACTCTCGCTACTCTCGCTATCCTCGCTATCCTCGCTACCCTCGCTACCCTCGCTACTCTCGCTACTCTCGCTACTCTCGCTACCCTCGCTACCCTCGCTACTCTCGCTACTCTCGCTACCCTCGCTACTCTCGCTACCCTCGCTACCCTCGCTACTCTCGCTACCCTCGCTATCCTCGCTACCCTCGCTACTCTCGCTACCCTCGCTACTCTCGCTACTCTCGCTATCCTCGTTACCCTCGCTACCCTGGCTACTCTCGCTACTCTCGCTACCCTCGCTACTCTCGCTACCCTCGCTCACTCACTCACTAAGTCAGTCAGTCAGTCAGTCAGTCAGTCAGTCAGTCAGTCACTCACTCACTCTCTCAGTCACTCACTCACTAAGTCAGTCAGTCAGTCTTTCACTCACTCACTCACTCTCAGGCGCAATCTAGGCCTGCCAAACCGCGGCCAGAATTGTCTAAAAAGGCTGCTGGGAAGGCAAAACTGACTCCTAAGAAATTAAAAGTTAGGAATTATGACATCAAAGATGATCCGAGCTGATGGCCTGTTGTCGGCCTGTTGTATGTTTGTACACGTGCTGGTCGGTCAGCGACGAAAAAATTCACTGTAACGTTGAAGAGGGCTCTACGCAATGGGAAGTATCGTAGGCAATAGTCGCTGCCCGGCTGAGTGATAGCTTCAGCTCGTTGTTAAACACTGAAACGTTATTTTGTCAGTGATAAGGCGGAATATTGCGATGCACACAATCAAATGTGGGCCTCTGTGGACACTTTACTTGTTACATGAATATCACCTGATAAGTTTGCCTTCTTTGCCTAAACAAAGAATCAAATTTTAACTTGTTTATCTAGGAGTTTCGTATGTAATAAATTCTTGTGTATATTAAAATTACTTGAACTTTTATTCTACAGCTTATATTTGTTTATTAGCGTGTCCCTTTGTCCGCCTCGCTTCCTTTTCCCGGGTGATGCCAAACTCCTTTTTGTGTACCTTGTGACTCTTACCTAGTAAGAGCTTCCCGCAGGGTCACCTGCTGCCGTTCATTCTTCCAATCCTTGGTGAGGCAGAGTTTGATTCAGCCCTACCTCCAATCCCAGAATTTTTTAATCTTTTGCTCGCATTTCTTAAAAATGCGACATTTTTTCCATCTGTGTTATGAAAGTTTGAGGTGACACTTTGCTAAAGACAAATCTTGTTTTCATCACATATTGAATATCTCTGGCAATTAAGGCCTCCGGAACAGTTATTCCATCAAAACGAGCCGTTAAATGCTCCTGTGTATTCTCCGTAGCTGGTTGGGTGCCTCTGCCGAATAAAATCAAGTTTAGTCTGATGAGGTTACCTATTTTCTCCTGATGAGGTGAAGAAAAGTCCTAGAAACTGCAGTTTTTACAAAAAATTACAAAAATAATTGTGTAATTTTCACCTATTTATTATTGCACCGCCTGACATCTATTATGCAGAGTCTGCAAGATCTAAAATGTGTTATACTTTAATTAAAAGCAAGGCATAAGCGTGAATTTTATGGTTCTAAAGGTGTCCACATCAATATATACATTGACCAACTCGGTTGAAAAGGGCCTAAGGGATGCACCGTGTAAATTTGTTTCTTGGAATTAATTTAGGGGAATTTGCCCATAAAGGCAACGTTTTGCTTGGCACCTCAAGCAAACAAAAAAAAATCCTTGAGTAGTTAGGTAGTGTTTTTGTCATAACTATGGGCAATTCTTTTGTACACCAAAACTGTTACCTTTCCAAACAAAAGAAAACGCCATTTCCCCACAGAACTTTTCAACTGCTATACAGTAACGCACAGATCGACTGTAGTCTTCACAAAACACTGCTCATACAAAGTGCTTAAAATAATAATAATAATAATAATAATAACTTTATTAACGTGTCAAAAACTGTAGTAGCTGAGGGGAAAAGTCCCCTCTACTAATTGTGGACACCTAACCTGCCTAACTAAAAACGTAATTAATATATATAAAATGGAAAATATTTATATACATTTAAAAAGCCTAATTACAAGAATTAACTAAGCTAAAAAACTGTAAAAATATATTAAAATTCTGTTTCTTCAACTATATTAATAGTTCAGCTACAAATAATGTGAACAACGGCAAGTTTCCTAGCCTCCTATGCAGACACTACAGTATTTAGGCTCATCATACAGTCTCTTTTCTTCTTCTCTTTCCTTCTAAGGGCAACAAAGGAAGACAAGTACACGAGAAGCCCAAGGAACGTCTGTGCTGGAGGCTATGGTCTGAATCATCGCTGTCCATACAACTATTTGCTTTTAAAAATGCCAATCATTTTATTCTACAAAACCGATTACAAGGCTGGCACTACGATAAAAATGCCAATCATTTTATTTTACAAAACGTATTGCAAGGCTAGCACTACGACACCTATATTTTATCTGGTAAAATTAGTCTTCTTCAAGGGAAAGAGGAAGAGACAAAATTTCACATCCAAGGGATTTTTTTTTCTAGAGAACGCTATGTATTGTATAGTAAGATACCTTGCGTTCTTTTACAGTTGACTTTTTCACTTTAACGTTCCACTACAGATTTCATCGTGAAGCCAGCTGAATGGAAAGCACTGAAAATATATTAGGCAAGCGGAGCCTGCACGCGTAGCGCGTCAGCGGAGCACCACTGCTAAGCAAATTTCATAACCTTCGCTAGCCTATTGATGGGAGAAAATTTGGTTCTGACGTCAGCGTACGCCCGTGCGTACGGTGAGGGTAGTCGCAAGGCAACCCGACCGGAGGAGGAGAATGTCATCTTTTCTTTGCGGGAAATCGTGCGGTACTTCTGGGCAACTAGTGCAGCAAAACGATTGTTTGACAGTGTTGAAGTTTCAAACGTGAAAAAAAAAATCAAATAGATGGAGAAGAAAAAGTTCAAAAGAATACTCAGATGTCTTTTTAGTGTTAGGACTTCATCTTTGTTGCCGGTTCTGCTACAAACTCGGTCGGTACAACGCTTGAGTTCGCAGCATTTTGCAGCGGTCCCGACGCCAAATATAGCTTCTAGTGCCTTCTTGTTTTTTGTGTCCACAACCGATGGTCTTTGTGGCGGTCCGAACACATTTCCCCAGAAAAACACCCTCCTCTAATTTAGTCGACCGAGCTGCGATCAATTATGAACAGCAGTCCTTATGAGTTTCTGGTAAAAATGAACATTTCCTTTGCCAACATTGCAGGCTGGTCATCTGGTTAGCGCGATCCCCGTGCGCTCTAGTGGCAACAGTGGGTTCGCAACCCAGAGGAGCAAAAATGTTTTTTCATTATTTTTCTTTTTCTCTTTTTTTTTCGGTAATTACTATAAAAATGAATAAGTTCCAGGAATTAAAAAAGAAGTGGAGGTCCGCTTTTAGGCTTGGCTAAATCTATATATTTGAGCTGTAGTTGTGTGGTACACTCGAAGAGAAAAAGAACCTATATCTCCTAGAATCTACTATAGGTCTCAATTGCTTTTGTAAAGGTGATTAATGAAACTGAAAAGAACCACCTAAATTTGATAGAAAATAATGAACGCGTGTACGTCGTCAAATCTTGCCTGCTGCAAGCTTCTTGCTGACCTGGCTTCTTCTTACAGCATCAAACTGGAAAGTGGCAATTTTTCACTCCCTTCTGGTCTTGGTAAAACACCTGCAACTGAAAAAAAAAACACATAATGATAAAAATAAGCAGGCAAGCAAACAAACACAGAAAAAAACTTTTTCGGCGGATGGGGACAAATATCTATTTTCTGGATAATGGGGAAGCAATGCGAACGATGTATATATCAGTTGCATCCATCAACGACAAACTAGAAATTAAACAGTTTTCAAGAAATAAGAAAATCACGTCAAAATTGCAAATGCAATAAATGCATTAAAACTGGTTGGTTCAGCTACACCAATTCTCTTAAAGTTTAAAACTACTCCCACTTTCTTATTATTATACTGATTGAAATTAAATTTCCTTTGCGCTTTTCTTAACGGCTCTAAGCATCTATGTAACTATGTAACTTCCTTTCTTTTGCCTTTTATAGCGAGTCAGATTGAGATTTGTTGATTGGTGACGTCACTAGCTCTTAACTCGTTTTGTGTCCCTAGATAAGACACATTGCTTCAAAGTATCTTTCCACATGCTGACATATGAGTGGCTATTAGAGCCGAACGGGTGGGGAAGAGGAGGGATTTGTCTCCCTTCACCCACCCCACCCCCCTCCCCTCATCCCCGTCTTAACATTCTTTTTGTTTGCAAAAAAGCTAAAAAAAAGCCTTAGTACTAGTTGAGAAAGGAACGGTAGTTTGTAAGAAAAGGGTTGGACTGTTATCATCCAAAAACCTAAGCCTTAAGGTAACCTTAGTGATCATTTAACACAGCAACAGTCTTCTAGGTATCTTGCTCTAAATAAGGCCTGGAGCAGACAACTTAAGGTAGGATAGGGTGAGTAATGTAACAAGACTGGCAATTTACCAGAGGACCAACAATCATCGAAAGTCTTAAACTAAGGGTGCGTTTCTTTGGGAGAATCCGAAAACGGATTTGTGATCCCAGATCATATAGATTCTTCGACACCAAAGAAACGCAAAATCCGAAAAAGGATTATTTTGTCACGACAAGGCAGGCTGGAGGCATGCAATATATATATCAGAACGATATTTCTCTCGTATTGCCCTAGAATTCAACTAGAATGGAATACAAATAATTTATAAACAAGGACAGTATCTACAGTGATTCAAGTGAACTCGCTATTTGCGTTCACAATTAGCAAAATCTGGTCCCTTAATTACAGAAATGGTACACAAATGAAGTTATCCTAACGTGTCAATACTTCTGTCTGTACTTTTGGAGAAAACTTTTCAAATATACGGAACGGAATAATCACCTGAATTTTTCCTTTTTACGATCGAATGTTTTGTCACGCAAGATCGAGAGAAAATATAGCGAGACCGGTAAATTTGCATGGAAGACCGCTTGACATATGTACTATTTTCGGATCTGGCCCCCAAAGAAACGCACGGATCATGAATCCTAAAACTCCAGATTTAGATTTAATCTGATGTATCCACTCGGAGTGTGGATTCTTCAGATCACTAATCCCTGATTAATCCATTTTCGGATTTAGGTAAAGAAACGCAAAATCCGTTTTTGGATACAAGAATCCGGATTTGGATTTTCCCAAAGAAACGCACCCTAAATTCCTGACGACACTCTATTGACCTTTTTGGTCTACTGCCAAATGATCTGAGACGTTTTCAAATATTTATAAATCCTAAATATGTAATATGACATAAATTAGTCCCACTAACCATTACTTTTTAAAATCGAATGTCACGTTATCTCCAATCAGCATAAAAGGCGCCCACTGTTCCACATCAGAAAAGCCGTTTCCTCTCATCCATTTCATGGCCTGGTGAAGAGATTCACTGGCACTTTTCCCACGAACAAGATGCTCGTAGAAACGACTCATGAACTGCTCTGTTGCTTCGTCTTGTAAAGCCCACAGGGCCACTAACACGGAACGTGCACCGGATCCTAAGAACGCTCGAGCGATTCCAACAACTCCCTCGGATCTGATCTGACCACGTGCACTGTGACAACAACTAAGGACTACCAGTTTGGCTCTCAGTCGAACTTGTGAAATTTCAGCCATCGTCAATAAGTATTCTTGTTCTTGTGGAATCCTATAAGTGGAGCGTGAAGGGGCAAGAGCAATTTCTCCTCTTTCAGCATTACCGTGAGCAGCAAAATGTATCAGACTCACTGAATGAATACTTTGAAGAACCGCCTGCTTAGTTGCGTGCTCTCCCAACAATGGCTGAGCTCCAATCAGTCGTCCAATCATCACTGCTTCTTTTCTTGCACCAGGGAGTGGACATAATTTCTCAACAGATCCCTTGTAATACACGCGACTAACATCAGGCTCACCCACTATCAGTGCACCAGTCTGACTGTGATAATCTGCTGGACTGTTCTGAATGAGCTTGAGAGTCGTCAAAGAAGGAACAATGCGGATCCTGAACGACTCTGATAAATACTTCGTATTTTCATCCTTTAGCGCTGCAAATGGAGTTCTGAAGAAGACACGATCAGGAACAATGATGATTTCGGGTTCCCCAAGTAAGTCAGCCACAGGAGCGATGATCATTTGGTAACACTGAGCAAGAGTCGGCGGTTCCAGGTGCTGATTTTCATCTTCCTCCTGTTCTACAAGGCGGGAAGCATCCAAGCAGTTTTTCTCCGATGACACATGTGGCAGGTGACCAACGTTTGTAGAAAACAACGATCGATCCTCGCAGTGGTCGTGTGGTAAAATATGAAAGTTCCTAAGGGCTATGTCCTCGAAAACATTACCCACAGATGGCACTTCTTTGTTACTAAACCAGTCACTGATATCTACTTGTCGTAAAACTATCCCTGTGCTTGGTTTAAGAATCCACAAGAAAATTTGTTGTTCATAATAGGAAATGTACAAACAAGTAGAGCTACTTTCTTTCTTCATGATTATCTCAATACCAACCCATGACTGTGGGTTGACTGATATTCCTTTCTCCACCGAGTACTGAGCTGACATTATGTCTGCCAGGGCTCTAGCTCTTCCAAGCTCCACAACGAAAAGAGCTTCATTAGGTTTCCCAGTAGCACAATACAATGCACTAAGCAACAGGTAGGGAGAACCGTGCTCGTCTAAAAGAGAGATCTTATATTCGTCGACGTTTCTTAAAAAACGTCGTATTTTCTCTAACAATCCAATGCTCAGAGAGAGGCTCGACACAGCTTCGTGTATGTTTCCTTCCAACAAAAAGGCCTGTGCCATGTTAGCGTGGCATTTAAACTGCACAAACATGCATCCATTAGCTTTGCTTATTGTAAGAGACTTTTTATAGTATTCTTTAGCCTTGACATATTCACCAAGCCCTGAAAACACATTTCCTAGGTTTCCGTAATCTGTTGCTTCTCCGATTTTGTCCCCAATTCCTTTTCTGATCACAAGTGCTTTCTCAAGATATTCTTCAGCCTTGACATATTCACCAAGAGATTGAAACACAGTTCCTAGGTTTCCGTAAAACGATGCTTCTCCTTGTTTGTCCCCAATTTCTTTTGTGATCACAAGTGCTTTCTGAAGATATTCTTCAGCCTTGAGATATTCACAAAGAGATTGAAACACAGTTCCTAGGTTTCCGTAAGATGATGCTTCTCCTTGTTTGTCCCCAATTTCTTTTGTGATCATAAGTGCTTTCTGGTAGTATTCTTCAGCCTTGACATATCCACCAAGAGATTGAAACACAGTTCCTAGGTTTCCGTAAGATGATGCTTCTCCTTTTTTGTCCCCAATTTCTTTTGTGATCACAAGTGCTTTCTGAAGATATTCTTCAGCCTTGACATATTCACCAAGAGATTGAAACACAGTTCCTAGGTTTCCGTAATCTGTTGCTTCTCCTTGTTTGTCCCCAATTTCTTTTCTGATCACAAGTGCTTTCTGGTGGTATTCTTCAGCCTTGACATATTCACCAAGAGATTTAAACACAGTTCCTAGGTTTCCGTAAGATGATGCTTCTCCTTCTTTGTCCCCAATTTCTTTGCTGATCACAAGTGCTTTCTGGTGGTATTCTTCAGCCTTGACATATTCACCAAGAGATTTAAACACAGTTCCTAGGTTTCCGTAAGATGATGCTTCTCCTTCTTTGTCCCCAATTTCTTTTCTGATCACAAGTGCTTTCTCAAGATATTCTGCAGCCTTGACATATTCACCAAGAGATTTAAACACAGTTCCTAGGTTTCCGTAAGATGATGCTTCTCCTTGTTTGTCCCCAATTTCTTTTCTGAGCACAAGTGCTTTCTGGTGGTATTCTTCAGCCTTGACATATTCACCAAGAGAGTGAAAAACAGTTCCTAGGTTTCCGTAAGATGATGCTTCTCCTTTTTTGTCCCCAATTTCTTTTGTGATCACATGTGCTTTCTGGTGGTATTCTTCAGCCTTGACATATTCACCAAGAGATTGAAACACAGTTCCTAGGTTTCCGTAAGATGATGCTTCTCCTTGTTTGTCCCCAATTTCTTTGCTGATCACAAGTGCTTTCTGGTGGTATTCTTTAGCCTTGACATATGCACCAAGAGATTTAAACACAGTTCCTAGGTTTCCGTAAGATGATGCTTCTCCTTCTTTGTCCCCAATTTCTTTTCTGATCACAAGTGCTTTCTGGTGGTATTCTTCAGCCTTGACATATTCACCAAGAGAATGAAACACAGTTCCTAGGTTTCCGTAAGATGACGCTTCTCCTTCTTTGTCCCCAATTTCTTTTCTGATCACAAGTGCTTTCTGAAGATATTCTTCAGCCTTGACATATTCACCAAGAGATTGAAATACAGTTCCTAGGTTTCCGTAATCTGTTGCTTCTCCTTCTTTGTCCCCAATTTCTTTTCTGATCACAAGTGCTTTCTGGTGGTATTTTTCAGCCTTGACATATTCACCAAGAGATTGAAACACAGTTCCTAGGTTTCCGTAAGATGATGCTTCTCCTTGTTTGTCCCCAATTTCTTTTGTGATCACAAGTGCTTTCTGGTGGTATTCTTCAGCCTTGACATATTCGCCAAGAGATTGAAACACAATTCCTAGGTTTCCGTAAGATGATGCTTCTCCTTTTTTGTCCCCAATTTCTTTTGTGATCACAAGTGCTTTCTCAAGATATTCTTCAGCCTTGACATATTCACCAAGAGATTGAAACACAGTTCCTAGGTTTCCGTAAGATGACGCTTTTCCTTGTTTGTCGCCGATTTCTTTTCTGATCACAAGTGCTTTCTCAAGATATTCTTCAGCCTTGACATATTCACCAAGAGATTGAAACACAGTTCCTAGGTTTCCGTAAGATGACGCTTCTCCTTGTTTGTCCCCAATTTCTTTTCTGATCACAAGTGCTTTCTGGTGGTATTCTTCAGCCTTGACATATTCACCAAGAGATTTAAACACAGTTCCCAAGTTTCCGTAAGATGATGCTTCTTCTTCTTTGTCCCCAATTTCTTTGCTGATCACAGGTGCTTTCTGGTGGTATTCTTCAGCCTTGACATATTCACCAAGAGATTGAAACACAGTTCCTAGGTTTCCGTAATCTGCTGCTTCTCCTTCTTTGTCCCCAATTTCTTTTCTGATCACAAGTGCTTTCTGGTGGTATTCTTCAGCCTTGACATATTCACCAACAGATCGAAACACAGTTCCTAGGTTTCCGTACGAGGATGCTTCTCCTTGTTTGTCCCCAATTTCTTTTGTGATCACAAGTGCTTTCTGAAGATATTCTTCAGCCTTAACATACTCACCAAGAGATTGAAACACAGCTCCTAGGTTTCCGTAAGATGATGCTTCTCCTTGTTTGTCCCCAATTTCTTTTGTGATCACAAGTGCTTTCTGGTGGTATTCTTCAGCCTTGACATATTCGCCAAGAGATTGAAACACAATTCCTAGGTTTCTGTAAGATGATGCTTCTCCTTGTTTGTCCCCAATTTCTTTTGTGATCACAAGTGCTTTCTGGTGGTATTCTTCAGCCTTGACATATTCACCAAGAGATTGAAACACAGTTCCTAGGTTTCCGTAAGATGACGCTTTTCCTTGTTTGTCGCCGATTTCTTTTCTGATCACAAGTGCTTTCTCAAGATATTCTTCAGCCTTGACATATTCACCAAGAGATTTAAACACAGTTCCTAGGTTTCCGTAAGATGATGCTTCTCCTTGTTTGTCCCCAATTTCTTTTGTGATCATAAGTGCTTTCTGGTGGTATTCTTCAGCCTTGATATATTCACCAACAGATTGAAACACAGTTCCTAGGTTTCCGTAAGATGATGCTTCTTCTTCTTTGTCCCCAATTTCTTTGCTGATCACCAGTGCTTTCTGGTGGTATTCTTCAGCCTTGACATATTCACCAAGAGATTGAAACACAGTTCCTAGGTTTCCGTAATCTGCTGCTTCTCCTTCTTTGTCCCCAATTTCTTTTCTGATCACAAGTGCTTTCTGGTGGTATTCTTCAGCCTTGACATATTCACCAACAGATCGAAACACAGTTCCTAGGTTTCCGTACGAGGATGCTTCTCCTTGTTTGTCCCCAATTTCTTTTGTGATCACAAGTGCTTTCTGAAGATATTCTTCAGCCTTTACATATTCACCAAGAGATTGAAACACAGTTCCTAGGTTTCCGTAAGATGATGCTTCTCCTTGTTTGTCCCCAATTTCTTTTGTGATCACAAGTGCTTTCTGAAGATATTCTTCAGCCTTGACATATTCACTCATAAAATAAAAAACAGTTCCTAGGTTTCCGTAACATACTCCTTCTCCAAATTTGTCCCCACTTTCTGTCATGAGGGTGAGCGTTTTTCTGTAAAGCTCGGACGCCTGTTTATATTTACTTTGACACTCATACAATTGCGCCAGTTTTAAGCTAACTTTTCCTTCTTCGTCTTTTCTGTCACACTCGCTGAGTAAGACCAGCAGCTTCGAGCCACATTCTATTGCACTTGTGAGATCACTTTTGTTAATATCGTAACCCTTAAATATTAGACTATATATGGAAATGCGAAGCTTTCTTAGAAATTCTTCTTCTTTGTTCAGAGCTTTGTTGTTGAGGAGAATCAAGCATTCCCTGCATAATTCCATGGCCTTTAAGACACGATTGGTGTTGAGAAGGAAAGTGGCAACGAGCAATCCAAAAACGATGGCTTTTACAACTTCGAATATGTTTTCCATGACAGTCTTTTCTAGAAGCCAAAGAGACAAAAATGAAACAAATGAAAAGAAATCCAGTTTTGTAGACAGTCTAGTCATTAAGCAACCGGATAGCTGCATTTGTTTTAGTGTTATAAAGATAAATGGACATCTCAGAAATAGAGCTTTAAATCTGCGTCCTGTTTTTGATCCTTGGTAAAAAAAAAAGACCCGCCACTATATTTGTAAAGAGATGAGAGAGCTCCACGCTTATGTATTAAAAATCAAATTTTGTCTTTAAAATGTGAGGCCCTGTTAAGGATCTTAGGGGTAAGGGAGGGATATTAACCGGTTAGCTCAGTATCAAAATAAAAAGTCGCTTTAACGGTGTGAACCTAAAAGGTCCTTGTAGGAAGGGAAATAAAACTTTGTTTTAGTGTTTCGTTCACCAGGATTACTTATCTTAAGTAAAGGATACGTCCTTTGAAAAAAAATTTCGTATGGGCACCATCCTTGCCAAAAAAAGCCAAGAAAAGCGCGGAAACCCCGGAAAAGCCTGGAGACCCTGGCGTTCTTGGCTTTTCCCTGCTTTTTTGACGCTGGAAAGCCTGGAAAAGCCAGGAAAGCATGGAAATTCCTGGCTTTCTTGGAAAGACCAGAATGTTCTTCCAAGAAAAGCCTGGAAAGCCAGGAGAGGGTTCTGGGCTTTCGCGGAAAGCGTGGATTTTGTCCATTCAAACCGAACCCAGTAGCCAGGAAAGGCAGGAATGACTGTGCCAGGTGTGGAAATTCTTGGCTTTCATGGAAAAGCAGGACATGCTAACTCCTGGAAAGCCAAGAAACCCAAAACAAAAATCCAGGATTTCCTGGAAAGCTGGAAACTTGCATTGACTATTACAGTTCAAGTAAGCCAAGTCTAGGAATTCTTGGCTTTCGTGTAAAGCCCAGGTATGTTCTTTCCTGAAAAGCTTTGAAAGCCAGTAAAAAACTCTGACCTTGATTTACCACCATATTTCCAATCTTTAAAAAGTTACTATATTTTTACCAGTCTTACTGTATTGTCATTTCAGTTACATGCACTTTGAAAGTGTGATTTTTTAAAGGTTAGGAAACCTAGATATTTGCCTCTGATAAGTTTGGAGAGGAACTTGAACTTAGTTTGGTAACCTTACACCTACAAAACCTAAAACTTCCTAACTTTCATATTAATATACTTAGTATATCTAACGTTTCTTCGCAGTGCGAGTATTTTGCTAATTAAGTTTTGAATTAATAAAATGCCTCCTATAGGGAGTGAGTACTTAAAAGAACTCACTTTGTAATAAATGTGCCTGGTGTTACAGGCATTTAATTTCTTATCTTAACATCACTCTATGTACTTGATCAAACATACAGGAAATGAGAATAATGGAACTAGCACCAAAGATAAAATGTTTTGATGTTTAAACAATTCTCCAAACATGCTTCATAGGGAATACAGAAGGCTAGTAAGGAAAATATGAATTTTGATTTTGGGACATAAAAGACTAAGTAAATAAGGTATTACTAGGAATCCTTGAAAAACCAGGAGTTGAACCTGAGGCCTTAGAATTTGTGGCATGACTGTTTTCTTTCTCATGAAAACTTGGAAATCCAGAAAGTGGTCTACTAAAGTTCTCAGTTAAAACCAGAGATAATTGTTGTTTTAGCTTTTCCTTGAAAACCTGGGACCTCTACAAATGGTAGACCTGAGCATTATACTTATGTATATATTTTTTTACAAATATGAATATGTCTTGATAACATGGAAAAAGTTTGAAAGAAAAGCAGGCAGGGATTGTTAATTTTGAGGACCATTAATGCAATTTTTAGTTTCAGTGCTACATGTACCACAGTTCAAATGGACATGGGTGTTCTGTCCAGCCTTGATTTATAACTATTTTTTTAATGACTGATATGATATGTAACGAGTGATAATTTATGACTGTGAGTGTAAAAAGCAATTTCTAGCACATTAACACCTACGTACATGTATGGAGCTTATGCTAGGAAAACTGTGTGAGACTGAGAATTTGTAAAAGAGCCAACAAACAAACTGAAAGGAAGTAATTTGATTGGTTTACTGAACAAAGGGAAATGTGCATGGCCTTCGGTTGGTTTATACAACAGGCAAAGCCAAGCAAATGGATTGTGAACTGAAAAGTAGCTTATCTCTTTCAATGTCACTGGTTTAAACTCAAATAGGTCACTGATTAAGCAAAGCTCTTCCCACCTTATGGACATTTTTAGTAGGAAAATGAGAAAAGCTTGTTTTGATCCTTTCAACTACATGTATTGACGAATGAAACCGCTGCAGCTGTGAACATGCAGCTGTATACAATACAATACAAGTTTATTCAAGATGTAGCAAGTTAAGAGTCATTTGGATTAGGTCTGATAAATAAGTCGAAACCATGCGACCATGAGACTCTGGTCCCGGCTGCTGCTTTTTCCTTAGTTACAAGTCAAGAGTCATTTGGATTAGGTCTGGTAAATTTAATAAAGTTAAAACCATGCGAGCATGAAATTTCGGTCCTGTTCATTTATGTGACAAACTGTTTTAGTGCTTGATAACAAACTAAGACTCTAATACCAAGAAAAGGCCTGGAATGTTTTTCCCCAATTACAGAGGGCTACAATATGAAATTCTGGCCAGGTAAACACTTGTTGCTTTATGGCAGCTCCCAGACTTCCCACTCCCCAATTCATTTAATACCAAACTTGTACCTGATAATAAAATCTTAAGTGTTCCAAGTAGATGTATTTCACAAAACGTCCATGGCCACCTTCAGTGCAATATGTACTGTATTTATTGAAATGAAGTTGTTGTTATTGTTGTTGTTGTTAAAGATCTCAAATGCAATAAAACAGCAAACTCCAGAAAAAAAACAGCAAGGACAGGCAAAATTATTTTAACTGTCTTTATTTTTGTAGCAGCAATCTGCATTTTTATAAGAAAACGTAAGTTTAAACTGTTTATGAATGTAATGACTTAATAGCACATATTTCATACAGATGTAAATGCATTGAACAAACACCCTTTATCAAGAGGACAGAACTGCAGAAAGCCCCAAAAATTCATTTTTACCTATACATGTTTCCTGTGAAGAATAATTTATCTCTAATACACTGTACATGTACATGTACACCCAGTAGCAAGCAGTGAGGGTGTTCACTGAATACAAGTTTGTCTTAATTTATTAAAGAAATACCAGTGAGATGAAGTCCATGTCTTGGTCATTTGAAGCAGCAAGCCTGTTGTGAATTGTAAGGTCATGAACAAAAATAGGAAACAAAGTGGGAAAAATTTTCAAGAAGATAATTACAATGTATATGAGCAAAATTAAAAGTTCTAGAATTAGCAATAGAATGAACAAAATAATTAGCCCTTTAAGGCTTTAATTTCTTTTTTAGTTCGACCAAATTATAGACATCATTAAAGGAATTTTTCGCACACTATCAGAAGGCCTGCATAATACAGGTTGAAAGATCAACATTCCCAAAGTACAAATGAGGGACCTAGTATAAATTTAAATGTTCTAGTTATCATCAAATCAACAAAGCCAATATATAATGAAGCACCCGCCCTTGTAAAATGGCTACCGGGATCCCGGCGGGATCCCGCCAAGAATCCCGCTTCCTACCGGGATCTTGCCGGGAAATGAAAAATCTTGCCGGGAAACGGAATTTCCCCGCCGGGATTCTAACGGAATCTTGGCAAGAAAAAATCTTGGCCGGGATCTTGGCAAGAATCCCGGCGAGAGTTTCGGTTCCCGGCGTGATCTTGCCAAGACATCGGTGATCCCGCCAAGACAACCGTAATCTCGGCAAGACAACTACGATCTTGGCAAGATGCGCAGATTCATAACTGACCGTGATGAGATTTCAGAAAAAAATATTACAAGTTGTGGTATGTAAAGCCCGAGCAAACTTTAGCGAGGTCTATTGCAACTGATATTTTTATCAGAGTGCGTTTCAAACAGCGATCTTGTATGGCTCGTTATGTTGATGAATAAAAAACAGGGCGCTCATCGTGCGGGAGTTCGCGCTGGCACGTTGTGCGAGATTGTAAAGACGATGGTCATTAATCCCGAACTCTATTAATCTTCAAAAGTTTATAATCTTCAAACGGGATTAAAGTGACAATTAACGCAGTGCTGTATCCGTATAAAGGAGAATCATTCCGGGTTCTCGATATAACTGAAAATAACAATCGACGAAGAGCAATGTTAACGGTTGTCCAGTTTTGTAGCTCTGCCGCTACGCGCGACATCTACCAAAATAACAACGATCAGAAACGCTGCTGGCTCTGATCGGCTCTGTTTTAAAAGTCATTTCATTTTATCAGACCACTGATGTCTATTTGTTGTCACTTAAGCTTACCTTTTATGCAGAGGACTTCGTTTTTGCATCCCTGTATTTTAAATGACTACTTCTGCCTTGGTGATGTCATGTCATCTCTTTGTTGAACTTTCTTTATAAGCCACCACGGAAGAGTTAAGCAAGGGTTTTTAAATACTGTTTCCTGTGACTAATATGTTGTCGTTCTGAATTTAACTTTTTTCGCTGCTTGCCGGCCATGTACGTAATACCGTAGTCGCGCCAAAAAATCCCGCTTGACTCCCGCCATTGCGTTAATGGAACAATGTGATTGGTTGATTCAATCACGCCATCGGCGAGCGGTGCTCGCGTAGCCAAAAAATGTCAAAACAAGTTGAAAATGGCTTCTTTTTGTTGTATGTACACGTTTAACTTATTATTTTTACCGAAAACAACATGGTTCTGTCAAGTTTGAAGCAAGAGAACGTTTTGAAAGAACTTAAGAAACTGTTGTCAACGAGAGAACGGCCGGCATGCTTAAACCCAGCAAAACATGCCACACTAAAGTGTACTGAGAATGAACTTAAACAAAGGATGAGTAGATATTGTGGACAAAGCTACATTTGAGGAATGAACAATCGAGTTAAATGCTTTCAAAAATTTCCAAAGGACGCCTATAGTCTCTGTAGCTTACTAATTCGCCGCGATGGAAGCCGCTACTGAACTGGGTTTCTTTCCTTCGACGAGTCTGGTCGCTCCAAGCATTCAACATGTGAGGAAAAGGTCAGTGAGTTTCACTTTTATATTTCACTCAAAAGCATCAGCGTGTACTGCTTTTCGTTGCCTTGTTTTTTTTTTTTTTTCGCTGAAAGAACCCTTTTATATGTCGTCGACTGTTAACCTTTAATTTATTTTAATTGGTGATGTTGATTTCAGTCAAGTAAACTGACCATTGGCCGGTCTTTCACAGAAAGAGGCTCCTTTGTGAGAAAAAATCCACACTGAAAAAAAGCTTGACTTACCTATAAAAATGTGTGAGGATGGTATAAATAAACTTACTTACCGGTAACTAATTTGCTCTTAGACATTACTTAAGCATTCATTTTGTGAGTTCAAAAAGTAAGCTTAATTTTCGCCGTCTTATCCAGATTTGCGTAAACTTGACACAATTTAGCCCGATAGCGAACAGAACAGCCAGGTGACAAGTCTGACAAATTTCAAAATTTGCGGCAAGTTGCAGAATCTAATACTGAAAATAGTTCCTTGTTAAATAGTTTTAGATGCAAAACAACAACAACAGTATGTAAACAATTTGCGATCGACAATTTCACGAGCTTTGCACTACATGACAAAACATAGGCGCGCAATACGCGCAGAGCCAATGACGTTTTTTTTCACAATATGGTGAAATTTGTCCTGACAACCTATGGGACTTTACACCTCCGGTAAGTCCCACCCTAACCCCTCAGCCCCCCCCCCCCACCACCATCAAAAAGATCTTGTGGTTATCCACTATAAAACCTGGTAATGATTCAGCAGCGTGACTACGCGGAGTAAAAAAAAACCGAAGAAAGCTCTTTGTTTCACGGTTCTTCAAAGAACACAGACAAAAACAAGTAAACTTAATCTTAAACTCACCGTCGAAAAATATTGCATGCATAATTTAGGCAAAGATCAGTGGAAAGTTAACAATTTTACTTCAGAAATAAATGCAAGTTGCAGTTGAACCTTTTAATTTCTTACTTCTACCGGCGAATATCTAATACTTTTCAGTGCTCATAAACGGTCAACTTTCTAAAGGGTGCCGTTTTGACGCTCTGCGTGATTTGCGTGACACGCGACTCGCTTTACTTTGTTTAATTTGTAAGGTTTCAGACGTTTCAGGCAACCACTTACGTTCTTAGTACATTGTATTGTCAAAACAGGAGTCTGCCATCAAACGGCGTTTCTTGTATCCACAATATTTTCGTTCGAAATCGGTTTGAACTAGCATTTATAAACACGACTGAAATAGTTTTGCAACTATATTTATTTCCCCTGTTATTTGAAGTTGCTTGCTTTGTAATCAAGTCGGCTATAATAATTTTCGTCTTTTTGCTTCACAAATCGACCAAAGTATGTTTACCGTTGTAACTTTCCCACGGTACAAAGTTATTTTTAGCTCACGTGTTTATTTGGAGTCTCAACCTACAGCCGAATAAATTTCGTTTGCTTTACCTTCGAACAGTACGAAAATGTTCAAATTCAGCTCGCTTTCCAGTAGATCCAACAGGTCTCTGTTAGAATGCTTTATCACATATCTGTTGTTGTTAATCTTTCGGTACTGTTTCGGTCGGTTCGAGATGTTTCAAGTGTTGCGTTACATTCCTTATAAGGCTGAAATTACAGCTGTCAACTATGCAAATTTCTCAACATACGCTTTACACTTTGAGCTATGAATAACCCCGAAATAACGTTTAGTATCTTGTTAAGATTATACTACATCCATCCTCTAATTCCTTGATCACCACTGTGACTTGGATTTTAATACTAGTTTCATTCAAGTTTTTCAGTTTTAAGAATAGCTAGCAACAAGCCGCGCAATTTCCGATTTAGTTTTAATTGGGTTCATGTTTTATAACACGCACACAAAAATGACACTGCAAATTTTAGATTCGCTGTTACCGAGAGATAATCCCGAAAAATTTTATGCTGTTTTACTCTACTCTTTTCACTATCGTTATAAACTTGGGCTTTAAATACTGTTTCTTTCACTGTTAATTAGGGATCGATGTAACGTTAATTTCCACGTTCTGTTCATACAACATCTCAAATTGGCAAGTCCGTCTTGTATTTGCTGCTGTGGAAAAATGTACTTTAGCTAAGTAAACACAGGACTACAACGCGAATAAAATCCTGCCAGACCTCACGTACACAAAACAGGCATTCGAAGTAGATCCACACTTGCGAATGCAAAACACTTCAAAGCCCGGGGGACTTACTCCCATAACATTAGCTGTATAGGTTTGTGCCGCTGATAAGGTAAGACTTTCAGTGTCCCGGTGCACACCCCCACCCATCGTCTCACAGAATATCCCCCCCCAGCCTCACAAATCGTAAGACAGACATCGCACGTACGTACGTCTATCGTTGATTTTTAGGCTCTGACAGTAGCCATATGACGTCACTAACGTGACGTCATTGGCTAAAAATCGTGACTTGCGTGACCACAGTTTGGCGAGCAGCCAATTTCTGCAAGACAAGAAGACGCCACAAAACAAACACTTTATTTTTACATTGTCATTTTCCTTGTTCAGTTTCTTTACTCGAACCTTTAAGGAAAATAAAAAAGGTTCGAGTTATTTGAAGGTTTGAGTTATCCGGGGCAAAATTCTGAAGGAAATGTTGTGAAAAGAAAAAAATGTTCACCTCGAGTTATAAAGTTGGCGAGAGGTTCGATTAACTGAGGCTTCAAGTTACCGGGAAGTATAGTTTGTTTGTAATCCCTTGAATTCTATTTTTCTTTGTTCGGTGTCGTCGGTTTCACCTTTTTATTCTCCATAACGTGTTCTCATTTTGTATTCTTTTCCAAGGCGAATAGTTTCGGAAGAACTACGCAAGATAAATTCCATAACAAATTAGACAGTCTAATTAGTTGTACATAGTTTTCATTTAAAAGGTCCTCGCACATTCTGTTTTCAGTTGAACTATCCAAAATAAAGCACAAAGACAAAGGAAAATAATGGGATTATTTACTAGATACAATTTATTGGATTCTTAGGGTTATACAAAAACAGATGGTCATCCCTGTTCATCCCTGCATGATCATATTTCAGTGTTTACATTTATAAACAAGTTGAAGCGCAATGCAAGCGGCGCAGATGTTTTCAACAAATTCCCCACATTTGCTAGTATTTGGCGATTACAGACCCTGCACGTATGTTCAGGCAGAACGCGTCAACAAAATTTAATACACTTATGTTTATTAAAGAGAGAGTAATCTTGAAATAACGATGTAGATTAACCTTAAATCTGAAACGGTGTGCATGTTATAAAATAAAACCCAAGCCTTTCCACCTGTCTCCTCCAATGGGGCGGTTCTGTGAAATTCTGATTACTTTGGAGTACCAAACAATATTTG
The DNA here is from genome assembly GCA_964030785.1 of Siderastrea siderea. Taxonomy (NCBI): domain Eukaryota; kingdom Metazoa; phylum Cnidaria; class Anthozoa; order Scleractinia; family Rhizangiidae; genus Siderastrea; species Siderastrea siderea. The sequence goes on along the minus strand of OZ034966.1, from coordinate 72,942,920 downwards.
TTCCTCTGATGACAATTGTAAAAGGTGCTTCGCAAAACTGCGTTGCCAGATACTTCAGATTTCACACGTTTCTTTCACTCAGCATTTAAATTTCCACTGACAATTCTCGTCCAGCACACTGTTCCTTTCTTAGATGATCATGAACAAACCCGAGTTTCTGCACGGCCGCTATTCCATGCTTTGTCTTGACTACAAATAAATCGATCTCTCTGAACCGTGAACACATATGGTTTACATCTGAGCGTATAAAATGCAAGTGCGAACAAACACAAAAATGCTCAAAACACCATCAAACTCTTCCTGTTCGTTGGTTATTCTCCTGCAGATGCTACGGATTTCACAGCAAATAAAGAAGAAAGACACTTGCCTCCTTCCACCAGCAACGCTCCTAGCACCACGATCGAGGCTTTCATGGGGAACGTGGCAATCAATCAACAATGTTTAATTCGGCCCGCTGAAGCAACAACACATGCACGTGAACTATTCTTTGTCTTCTCGTTATTGTCACAAGGAAATAGTACCACATAAGGGATAATTCAATTAAGAAACACGTGCAAGGCTGATAACAATCATGTCAACAATACTTGGGACTGCAATATAGGACGTAGTTTTGTCAGCGTCTGGTACTTTGATTAATCTTAATTATGGTTCTCATCACAAATTTCAGACAGGACCCCCCGAGATTTTGGCTGCCGGAAAGATTTTGACCGCAAGGAATTTTGTTTCCCGTCGCAAATCCCGGCAACACTCCCACTGAGATATCCGGTTACCCGCCAAGAATCCCGGCAAGACTCCCGCCGGGATCCTGCCGAGATTTTGGCCGCCGAGAATCCCGTCTCCCACCAAGAATCCCGGCAAGACTCCCGCCGGAATCCTGCCGAGATTTTGGCCGCCGGGATCCCGCTTCCCGCCAAGAATCCCTGCAAGATTCCCGCCGGGATCCCGCCGAGATTTTGGCCGCCGGGAATCCCGTCTCCCGCCAAGAATCCCGGCAAGATTCCCACCGGGATCCCGCCGAGATTTTGGCCGCCGGGAATCCCGTCTCCCGCCAAGAATCCCGGCAAGATTCCCGCCGGGATCCCGCCGAGATTTTGGCCGCCGGGAATCCCGCCTCCCGCCAAGAATCCCGGCAAGGTTCCCGGCGGGAACCGGGAATCCCGGCGGCCAAAATCTCGGCGGGATCCCGGCGGGAATCTCGCCGGGATCTTGCCAAGATCCCGCCAAGATCCCGGTACCATTTTTACAAGGGCGTGATAGGAGAAATCCCAGTCCGCTCCGTGTAATTCTGCAACATTTTGGCAAACGATTATAGCAAAAGGAAAATTTTCAACTCGACTGCTTTTAAGAGCCCTCTCCAGTGTTAGCAGCAAAAGCACCTGAACCTCTTTACATTTATCTGTGTGGTAAGGTGAGATTTCCCCCTACAATATCTGGTATAAGTCACTCAATAAAATATTATCTTTTAATCTTTCTGGCAGGGTAAAATGAAATTCTACAAATGGCAAAGCATGGAGAGCAGAACCCAGTGGGCTTTTACAGCAAAGTTTAAACGCTATTATGACAAAGGTTTAAGGTGTACCGAGTTTATTGTGATCTACATGTACAGCATAATTTGGAGCAGAAAACATCTTGGATAACAGTTTTTGCTACAAAGTAGGAAAATACATTCTGGTGGGCATTATGGAAGAATACTGATTTTATGGTTTACATCGGTTAATATAAACCTCAACTGAGATGTACTATCTCAGTCTTGTATGCACAATTGCAAGTAGCGAATAATATTTGCATTGCTTAATAGACACAAATAAAACCCATATAACTCTAGAGTCGAAATGGCAGATTTCCTTTGCCAAAGAAAGGCTTCAGCATTGTCCAGTAATTTGTCTGTTAACTCCTTGGGTAAAATTTCCCTGGGTTTAACAGATGGACCAGGGCATTACATGTAGTTTGCCTGTTCTTTTCTGTTCAATAATTTCCTCGTGCACTAGCCAAAAATCAGAGGACAATACATACATGTAGGTCATGTACATACATCCGAAAAACATAGTATTCATTATGTCGTGCAAAGACTCTTGTGAACTTTGTGGAGATGTTAGTTTAATCACAGCTGCACTGCATCAGTACAAGATGTAGTCTCCAGGCTAGTTTCTATAGTGCTGAGACTGTAGTGAATTAATACTCTAAATATATTCACAAGAAAAGGTTTTAAGGTTTCGATTTCATAGTACAGGCATGAAGTTTAAAATTTTCATTAAATCCAAACAATGAATTTTGTGGCCTGGATGACAAAATTGTGAAGAATCCTTACAAATTTTGGAATAAATACTTAATCAGCTTTAAGTTTGTTTGTTGTTTGATGTGCTTTAGATCCTAATATTAACTAGTATTCTCAGCAATCCCGAGAAATTCCTGGGAATTCCTAGCTTCATTTCACAAGGGGACCTCTGTGCAGGACTTAGTACTTAAGTGTCACTATCTTAGCTAGGCTACAGGTACATTGGATTGCAAGACATGTACAGGTATAGTGTACATCTATATGTGATCCATGCAGATTTTGTTAGTCACCCATATTTCAATTGATAAAAGGTCTATCTAGATCTATAGCTAGCAAGACATTGTTTTACTGTTAGCCTGCCTTTCATTTTGAGTATACACACAGCTAAAATTAAACTGATTTAAAAAAAAACGTGTTTTTATATGCATACCCGAGAGCTCTTAAGTTCAATGTCACCTAATTAAGCTACGTGCAGCTAGTATAACGTTCCCCTTTTTTTCACAGGATTTTTCTAGTTTTACATACTTTTTCACAGGGTTTTTCACATGTATGGGAATGCATTCCTCTCCACTTGGGTTTTCACATACTTTTTCACATGGTATTTCACCTGTATGGCGAACTTAATGCTTTCCCTAGCCTTCCACTTTGGTTTTCACGTCATTTTTCACAAGGTATTTCACATACTAATAATTTTCACATCAATTTTCACAGGAAGGGCTACCTATCCTGTTACTGATGTTTCACATCTTTTTCACACCTAATCCTGTGAAATACCAAGTGAAAATGCGGAGCCTGTTTCACAGGTGTTTCACATGGTTCTTTCACATGGTATTTCACATTTCTGTGAAATGAGGTGAGAAAAACCATGTGAAAACCCTGTGAACTCCCTGTGAAAACTTAAGTAAAATTCACATGGTTTTCACATGTACTTCACATGCTTTTCACAGGGCTACTCCCAGTAGTGATTGACACCTTTCTCTTAAGATTGATGTTTCTGATATGCTTTTTAACATAGGGTGGTTCTTGTTGTAACTCCTACAGAGATTTAGGTTAAAAAGATACCTAAACAGCGGGTATTTATTTTCCTAATCCGGCTTAAGCCTCTCATGATTCGTGGAAAGGTAAAAACGAAAAACAAAATGGTTAAAAACATGTTTCTGACATGTGTATGTGACACTGTTGATACATGTACTCACCTTTGGTATCGCTCTTTCCAGTTGCTTACTTGTCTTGTTCAAAAACAACCACGGTACTGGGTTGACTGGGTGGTTCAGCAATGTTTTTTAAACACTTAATAATCTGGAAGTTCGCTCGAGTTCACCTACTGTACAACACGCAGGATGGCATTCGATATTCACCTTGCCCTGAAGCTCAGCCAATGTCAGATACGTTTTTTTTATCCTTCATGTTTGTCCCTTACGATCACTTCTTTTTAGGGCAGATACCAGTTCTATGCACTGCTCAGATGAACAAAAATTAACAAGATCCCCAAAGATCAGCTTTTAACTTTTCAAAAACTTCACTGATCCTGACCAAATCAAACAAAATGGCTGCCTGCTTAACGCCCGGACGAAAAGAGACTGGAGCAGAGGTAGCCAGTTTCCCGCCGTTTTCGCCGTTTGCCGGGCATGCCTCTCTTTGGCCAATCACAACCAAGATAGAACTGACACGTACAAAGTGAGTCGGGAGAGAAAAGATACGGCCGCTTTTGGAAGACCTTTCGGAGAATAATTTTTCTACTTTTTGACTTAACTAAGGCTTACATGGATATTACAAAGGTAAGTCTCTTTGACATTTACCATTGAAAGCGCCATAAACAAGGCCCGTACTAAAGGAGGGGGACATTGGGGGGTTCTGAATACCGCAAAACCGCAAAAAAAATTGACAAATACCGCATTATCGCAAAAAAATTCGCCAAATACCGCAATACCGCAAGACGTCCAAAACCTTGTCAAAAATCAATGAAATAACGAAATTGTTGCGTTGCATAATCTTAAAATTACGGGCAAATATTAACTTGTTTTTTCGAATATTAGGCATGCTAGGTTCGTTTTAGGAAAATGAGTAACGTGTACTTTCCGTCCAGTAACCAGTATGCCGAAGAAAGATAAACTTACCTTTATTGTTTCACTTTTCTGATTGCAATAGAAGGGAATGAAATTCTTTGCTTCCAAAGTCAGTGCTTAACGTTCATCAGGAATTTACATTCTAGAGAGATGCGGTGTATTAGACGCTATGGCCTAACGAATAGGAGTCGATTAGTGCTCTAGACTCCGGAGTGAATGGCCCTGTTCGAGTACTAGTCGAATATTGTGCTGTGTTCTTGGGCAAGCCGCTTTACTCCAGCCAAACGACCCATCGGTATATGCACTGGCTTTCTCCAACTAAGTGTACAGATTGGCAATTGGAGCGTTCGTTGACATAATAACGTGTTCAGGGCTGGGAGCCAGGGTTAACGCGACGACTTAATACTTAATTACTTAATACATAACACATCGCGCGCTCGCGAGAGCATGGAGTCATTCCCGGGAAAAGACTTTGAAAGACATAAAAGCAAATAAAGCCACGCATTACCACAGACAAACCTCGCAGCCACTGTAATTGTTTGCTTGTTGACTTTGTCCTTATGAGCTATTAGATACGTTTAAGACCGTTTATTGCCAGAATAATGTCAAATCAGGTCAGGTTCCGTTTTCACTGCGTTTTGATGTGCCTGGTGATGTGCACTGAATGAAACAATCCAAATTAAACTTACCTAATGCTCTCCCTAAACTTGGCGAGCCGTTTTTCGTCTTTGTTCACCCGACACCTGAACTTGTTTTTTTTTTTTTCGGTAATTCTCGCCACCTTTTCCCTCTTCGTAAAACAGAGCCACACAATCGATGACAGCCACTTCGACTTCCCTCGTCGCGATCTCGGATGTTGCTACCCCAGCCATGTTGAATAATGCCTGGTCTGTCTGGCAAAGCTCGTGGTTTGGACATGATATTGGACCCCTTGGTGGGGTCAACAAAGGTCGATCGATATTAAATATTAAAAGTCGGTGCGTGACATACGTCAGTGCCGTGACTTTTAATTGGTTGTCCAAGCGATCAAATTGTAATTACGTTTCATGTCAATATGACTAATATAAACACGCGTGACGGATCAGAGGACCTTAGAGCTGTTTCGAAATGTTTCCGCAGCTGTTTCCGAAACGACAAGAAACTGGAAAAAGATCCGAGAGGGTCGAAAATTACGGGAAGATAATTTTAAATACCCAACAAAACGCTAAAAACCGAATCCCGCAGGTTTTGAGAATATCGCAATATCGCAATTTTAGATCAGAATTACCGAAATACCGCATGAAAAATTGGCCATTACCGCAATACCGCAAACCCCAATGTCCCCCTCCTAAAGCGTTTCTAATCAGGGTTTTTCATTTCTCGTCCCTTCTTACTTTATTAAAACGAGTTCTAAACGTACCGGTAAACATAAGCTTAAGCATTAAGTCTTCCTGAAACTCCATTTTGAGCTTCTTTTTGGTTTTAAAATATTAGTGTGTCAATGATGCTAGCTTGTCATAAGGAAACCGACGATGAAGCTGGGGCTTGTTACATGCATTCTGACCGATCCTTGGATATGTTTATGCACTATTTATCCGTACTTAACTCGAATTTGCGATTGGAAGGTGGTTTTCCAACCTTTTTCAACGATCAGATTCATTCATTCATATTAAATACACAATTTTTTTACTAAGAAAATAATCAGCTCTTGCAGCAAGGAATGTTGAAGTCCCAATTTGTTCTAACTTATTTGTATGATTTCTTTTGGGTGGCGTAACACAGTGGCAGAGACCAAATAATGTGTTCTCAGACACCATGCAACAATTTTCAAGCTTTGCAATTGGTGAGTTCTGTGTTCTATGTTCAGTTTTAATAATATTCTAAGCGACAGAACCAGAAGCTGTATGTATGATGATGGCCAGTGCAAGAAAGGCAATCATCTTCGAACTCCATTTGATTCCTGTTTTTTGACGTACAGTGTATGCCTTTAAATCTCTCTTCATATAGCTTTGAACTAGTTTACCCTTTTCCTCCCAGGAATACCCAGAATGAGAATTCAAGCAGTTCAAGACAAGTTAGAAATTCCTGGTAGAGCATTATGTTAAAGTAATGCTAAAGCGGTTTCATTTGTATGGTCACACCATACGATTTCATCCTCAGACTCAAAAGTTAGAACCACTTTAAATGTGTCCATAACTGACTCTGGGAGTGAAAGGGATAAAACATTGTTAGTTCCCTCTGCTTTAGCAGTATGACTGTGATAATTGGTGTTGTACCTGAGGGTGAAAACCTCATCAGCTCCCAAAAGGGCTGTTTTTAAAAAGGCCCTGTTTGGCTCTGTGTTCAAAAATTACAGCACCTTCTGTTCTCCCTCAGACCCTGGGTTTCAAATACAATTTTGGCTGCCTTTCTCTTTTTGGTTTTAAAATATTAGTGTGTCAACGATGCTGGCTTGTCATAAGGAAAGCACCGGATAAGCTAGGGCTTGTTACATGCATTCTGATCGACCAACCAACCTTTTTCAATGATCGAATTCGTTCGTAGAAAATAATTATTGAGTAGCTTGTTCTACACCTGAACTGATTCTTCATTCATAATACACAATTTTGTTACTAAGAAATTAATCAGCTCTTGCAGCCAGGAATGTTGAAGTCCCAATTTGTTCTAACTTATTTGTATGGTTTCTTTTGGGTGGTGTACCTCAGTGACAGAGACCAAATGATGTGTTCTCAGACACCATGCAACAATTTTCAAGCTTTGCAAATGGTGAGTTCTGTGTTCTATGTTCAGTTTTAATAATATTCTATGCGACAGTACTAGAAGCTGTATGTATGATGATGGCCAGTGCAAGAAGCAATCATGTTAGAACTCATTTATTTGATTCCTGTTTTTTGACGTAAATATTGGCTTTAAATTTCTCTTTATATAGCTTTGAACTAGTTTACCCTTTTCCTCCCAGGAATACCCAGAATGAGAATTCAAGCAGTTCAAGACAAGTTAGAAATTCCTGGTATAGCATTATGTTAAAGTAATGCTAAAGCGGTTTCATTTGTATGGTCACACCATATGACTTCATCCTCAGACTCAAAACATAGAACCACTTAAATGTGTCCATAACTGACTCTGGGAGTGAAAGGGATAAAACATTGTTAGTTCCCTCTGCTGTAGCAGTATGACTGTGATAATTGGTGTTGTACCTGAGGGTGAAAACCTCATCAGCTCCCAAAAAGGCTGTTTTTAAAAAGGCCCTGTTTGGCTCTGTGTTTAAAAATTACAGCACCTTCTGTTCTCCCTCAGACCCTGGGTTTCAAATACAATTTTGGCTGCCTTTCTCTTTTTGGTTTTAAAATATTAGTGTGTCAATGATGCTGGCTTGTCATAAGGAAAGCACCGAATAAGCTAGGGCTTGTTACATGCATATTTCTGACCGACCAACCAACCTTTTTCAATGATCGAATTCGTTCGTAGAAAATTGAGTAGTTTGTTCTACACCTGAACTGATTCTTCATTCATAATACACAATTTTGTTACTAAGAAATTAATCAGGTCTTGCAGCCAGGAATGTTGAAGTCCCAATTTGTTCTAACTTATTTGTATGATTTCTTTTGGAGTGACAGAGACCAAATAATGTGTTCTCAGACACAAATGCAAATGGTGAGTTCTGTGTTCTATGTTCAGTTTTAATAATATTCTATGCGACAGTACCAGAGGCTGTATGTATGATGATGGCCAGTACAAGAAGCAATCATCTTAGAACTCATTTATTTGATTCCTGTTTTCAACGTATGGCTTTAAAGTTCTCTTCATATAGCTTTGAACTAGTTTACCCTTTTACTCCCAGGAGTGCCCAGAATGAGAATTCAAGCAGTTCAAGACAAGTCAGAAATTCTTGATATAGCATATGTTAAAGTAATGCTAGAGCGGTTTCATTTGTATGGTCACACCATATGATTTCATCCGCAGACTCAAAAGTTAGAACCACTTTAAATGTGTCCATAACTGACTCTGGGAGTGAAAGGGATAAAACATTGTTAGTTCCCTCTGCTTTAGCAGTATGACTGTGATAATTGGTGTTGTACCTGAAGGTGAAAACCTCATCAGCTCCCAAAAGGGCTGTTTTTAAAAAGGCCCTGTTGCTCTGTGTTTAAAAATTACAGCACCTTCTGTTCTCCCTAAGACCCTGGGTTTCAAATACAATTTTGGCTGCCTTTCTCTTTTTGGTTTTAAAATGTTAGTGTGTCAATGATGCTGGCCTGTCATAAGGAAAGCACCGAATAAGCTAGGGCTTGTTACATGCATTCTGACCGACCAACCAACCTTTTTCAATGATCGAATTCGTTCGTAGAAAATTGAGTAGCTTGTTCTACACCTGAACTGATTCTCCATTCGTAATACACAATTTTGTTACTAAGAAATTAATCAGCTCTTGCAGCCAGGAATGTTGAAGCCCCAATTTGTTCTAACTTATTTGTATGATTTCTTTTGGGTGGTGTACCACAGTGACAGAGACCAAATAATGTGTTCTCAGACACCATGCAACAATTTTCAAGCTTTGCAAATGGTGAGTTCTGTGTTCTATGTTCAGTTTTAATAGTATTCTATGCGACAGTACCAGAAGCTGTATGTATGATCGATGGCCAGTACAAGAAGCGATCATCTTAGAACTCATTTATTTGATTTCTGTTTTTCAATGTATGGCTTTAAAGTTGTCTTCATATAGCTTTGAACTATAGTTTACCCTTTTACTCCCAGGAGTGCCCAGAATGAGAATTCAAGCAGTTCAAGACAAGTCAGAAATTCCTGATATAGCACTATGTTAAAGTACTGCTAAAGAGGTTTCATTTGAATGGTCAAACCATACGATTTCATCCTCAAACTCAACAGTTAGAACCACTTTAAATGTGTCCATAACTGACTCTGGGAGTTAAAGGGATAAAGCATTGTTAGTTCCCTTAGCAGTATGACTGTGATAAATGGTGTTGTACCTGAGGGTCAAAACCTAACCAGCTCCCAAAAGGCTGCAGTTATCAAAGATTAGGCCCATTTTGGCTTTGTGTTTAAAAATTACAGTAACTTCTGGTTTCAAATACAATTTTGACTGCCCTTCTCTTTGCTTTATTCTTTTAATAGCTTATCACCTACAGTTCTCCCCAATTAAGCTAGCTGTTGAGAGGCCAATATGGCCACATCACTATAATCAGGATTCATTGTTAATTCCCATGTTAACCTGACAAATCAAGTTGAATCTTGGTTGAATTAATGAAAATCACTAATTTTCTTCTTCAACATTCCAGGATTCATGTTTGAAAAGAAAAGATCACTGTCATGCTGGGCATGGGGTTGTGCAAGTGCTCATTGCTCACTGTAGCTTTCAGTCCAGTCCATCTATCAAAGAGTGTCATGATGATCAGAAGACTGCAGAAGTTAAAATACATTATGTATTTCTCTATAATTCCAAGAGTAGAGAACCATGGAGAACAGAATGTTGATCAGGCTTCATAATGAAACCAGAAGCTTAAGTTACAAGAAAGCGGTAGGCAGCATATATTAGTTTTAATATTATATATCAAACTGTTATAATTATTAGTTCATGAAAATGATTCACCAAGTTGAGAGAATTGCTTGGGTTGTATGTATGTCACTGTGTGTACACGATTGCATCAAGCATACACATACCATATTTACTCGAACAAGCGCCGCAGCGCTTATTAAATTTTTCGCACCTCAAATGCCGTGCTTATTCGAGGGCGGCTCTTATTTCAGGGTGGGGCTTAATTATTCAAAAATTGGACGCAGCAAAGAAAAAAACGCTGAAAACAGACTACTTGCACTTACTAACTTTTTTGTCGCAAATGCGGCGCTTATTCCAGGGCGGCGCTTGTTCGGGGGCGAAGCTTACGGTAAATCACGCAAAAACATGACCTTAGTTTGGGACAAAACATGCAATGCATATGATCATTCACATATTTGAATTTTGACAACCTGTATCATGGTATGACAGAAAACAAGAAATATATAATATTAAGGTCCAATAAGCGAGAGATAACCTTGAGAGCTTTCACTCACTGCAAATCATGTGTCGGTATTAGAGTAAGGCAAACTCATTTTTTTTTTCAGTTTTCACCTTCATACTTGAACTGATGCAACAAACATTACTCTTTTCTTGAAATTTTACATTTAACTGTTAGTCCATCATGTGCAATACATGTATGTATTGATCACAATGACTGAAGTGGAACATCAAAACACTTTGTTTTCACAGTGAAATGAATTTTTTGCTCTTCTGGAGAAAATAATAGTTTGTGCACATTTCTATAGTCAAATCTTGATTCATTACCTTACGTAATTTATTTGTGAAAAACATCTTTCATTGGAAATCAAGACAAAGTACATATTACACTTGAATTTTTCTACAAAGTTTTTAGTTTAATTGTTGTTTTGTTTTCATTCACTGCAAACATAGCTGTTTGAGCTTAAATTCTTGGGAAACCCTGAGAGAAAAATCTTTCCAGGAAATCAATCCTTTATCCCTATATTTTATGTGCAAATGTACGCAAGGCCAAAATATTTCATTCTATTTAAGCATTAGAAAACCAGAAAGACCTGGAAAGCCCTATTTTCCAGGCCTTTGGGGTATGTGTGCTAAAAATTTCTGTTTCTCGCAGAAAAGCCAGGAAAGTATGAAATATTTTTTCTTGGCTTTCCATGCTTTTCCAGGCTTTTCGGGTATAGATTTCTGTGCTTTCCAAGAAACCGTGGAAGCCTGGAAAGCTGGGAGTCGATTCCAGGCTTTTCACACTTTTTTAAACATAAGGAAAAGCCAGGAAAGCGTGGCTTTCCATGCTTTGGTATTCCATGCTTTCCAAGAAACCGTGGAGTCCTGGAAAGCCCGGAAAGCTGGGAATGATTCCTGGCTTTCCGCGCTTTTTTGCACATAGGGAAAAGCCAGGAAAGCGTGGAATATTTATTCCTGGCTTTCCACGCTTTTCCAGGCTTTTCAGGTTGGTATCCCATGCTTTCCAAGAAACCGTGGAATCCTGGAAAGCTGGGAATCATTCCTGGCTTTCCGCGCTTTTTTGCACATAGGGGAAAGCCAGGAAAGCGTGGAGCATTTCTTCCTGGCTTTCCAGGCTTTCCCAGGCTTTTGGGAGTAACATTCCTGGCTTTCCAGGAGACAGTGGAATCTTGGAAAGCCCGGAAAGTGCGGAGTCTCTTGGCTTTCCACGCTTTCCAGGATTTCCTGGAAAGCGTGGAAAGCCAAGAGTCTCCGCGCTTTCCTGGAAAGCCAAGAGACTCCTGGCTTTCCTGGCTTTTCCTTATGTGCAAAAAAGCGTGGAAAGCCAGGAATTTTTCCGCGGAATTCCGGGGATTTCTTGGCTCTTTTTTGCAGGGGAGCTGAGTTTCAGAGAAAATGTAACAAAATATTTTACAGTTATTCAAAGAAATCGAGACGCAAATAAACTTTTTTATAACTGGTACTTAACCACAGACGAAATGCGAATTACACGAAGAAGGTGAAAGAAACCAGGAGGCGAAAATTTACAATTTTCCATTTCGTTTGAAAAACGAGGACTACCCAAATTAGGTAGTGGCGGTGCACGATCGCGATTAATTATACGGACAGCCCGTTGATATCAGGGAGCACAGGCTCTGATTGGTTTGTCACTAATATGCTATCATCTCATATCCTACGAGTAGAAAACACGCACGAAATAGATGGCCAAAAGATGCTTTTTTCGCATAAAATTTACGTTTGGTGAGTTAAAACAGTTCTCATAATCCAAGGGTCTGTCTGTATAATAAAACAATTATTTTACGCCTCGTTGCCTGTGAGCTCATGTACGACTCCATTTTGTGGAATAATCAACAATTATTCTACGAGGGCGCGCTGCATCATTTGATATCCAGCAAGCCCGAGTAGAATAATTGTTTTATTAAAAACTTAATCACTATTAAATAAATCAAGAAAGAACGAGAAAAATGAGAAAAGAGATAAAAAGGGAACAAGAATCGATCACATGACTGAACGAAAAAGGCGCCAAAAAACCTTGCGAAGTGGCGTTTCATTGCAAAGCTGAATGAATGAATGAAAACTGCTCGAAGGTGAATAAGTAGCACAGGTTTGGAAAAACATCTTCTAATTATTGGCTATGTAATGCGGTACATGTTTCATTTTTCCTGAAACATTGTTGTAATCATCGTTCAAAGCGGATTGAAGCTGTACAATTTCACCATATTAGCTGCTGGAGTTGAAACGGAACAAGCCGGTAATCCGTTCGCACAACGAAGACAGAACTAATTTGAACTTGAAGAGGTAATTTCTATGCAGCTCAGAAGCAAGATTACTGTAGCGAGGAACATTAGAATTCACCATCATAGTTTGTTAAACGCAAAGCACAAAATGTAGTTGTTCTCGGTTTAGAGGTTGCAGACGGAATGGTAAAAACAACCTTCAAACAACTGGAAAAGCGATTCAACTCCTTTCACATGGCATCCCATTTCTATCTGAACATTTGGACCTGTTGGAACACAGAGCTACAACGAGTGCAGGTAAGCCAGTGTCAATTTTGCGCCGGTGTTAAAGCCGAAAAAAATCTCGTCCTTCCTTCTTTCTTGGTAGTTTGCAGCTGTAGTTTGTTTAGTACTTGTTTAGACTGCTTCATGATTTTCGCACCGACTCCCCATGAATGTGTGATAGTTTTAATTAAATGCTTCTGCCCCGTTTCACTGTTTTATTTTATATCTTGTCTTGATATTTTGAAGTGGAAAGCCTTCCTGATAAAACCTACCGTTTGTTCAATTTTGATGATCGACGTGACAATCGATGAAAGAAATTAATTGTAAACACAACGCCTAATGCTTAAATTTCCATTTCTGCTCAGTTTCTTCAAACGATTTTGACTTGTGTTAGACGCTGTTGGTGATGCTTGTTGGTGATGCTGTTGGAATTTCTGCTTAATTTAAATTCCCTGCCAAGTGATTTTTCTCGTTAATTTTTCTCGCCGGGTTGCTCGCGAGGAAAAAAACTTTCAGCTCACTTTGTTCATTTTAAATGTAAAGAAGATCCTCGCAGTTATTAACGCAACTTATGCAGTTGCGAAAAGAAAGCCTGAAAAAATCAGGCTTGCCGGGATTCGAACCCTGACCTCTGCGATACCGGTGCAGCGCTCTAACCAATTGAGCTAACAAGCCAACTGGGAGCTGGTCATTAAATTGGTTCGTAATATACCCGGGAAAGATGAAGATGAAATTATGAATATATGAAATTCATATATTTGAACTGCGGAATGAAGAAATAAATGTAAAGAAGATCCTCGCAGTTATTAACGCAACTTATGCAGTTGCGAAAAGAAAGCCTGAAAAAATCAGGCTTGCCGGGATTCGAACCCTGACCTCTGCGATACCGGTGCAGCGCTCTAACCAATTGAGCTAACAAGCCAACTGGGAGCTGGTCATTAAATTGGTTCGTAATATACCCGGGAAAGATGAAGATGAAATTATGAATATATGAAATTCATATATTTGAACTGCGGAATGAAGAAATAAATGTAAAGAAGATCCTCGCAGTTATTAACGCAACTTATGCCGTTGCGAAAAGAAAGCCTGAAAAAATCAGGCTTGCCGGGATTCGAACCCTGACCTCTGCGATACCGGTGCAGCGCTCTAACCAATTGAGCTAACAAGCCAACTGGGAGCTGGTCATTAAATTGGTTCGTAATATACCCGGGAAAGATGAAGATGAAATTATGAATATATGAAATTCATATATTTGAACTGCGGAATGAAGAAATAAATGTAATGTAATTGAGTGTTCGTTGACCATATTTGGTCGCAGCAGGTCTATGAGCTGATAGCCTAGCTCCGTTCAGCCAATAAAAATGCTAGAAATCCAATATACCTAGTCCAGTTTTTAATAATTATTAAATATACCTTAGGAAGGGAACCAATCAGATTGCTTTAAACTTAATATTTTTTGCTTATTATATTATAAAAATCAATAGAAGTTTATTAAATGACTTAGGAGAGTTAAGATTTAGTCCTTTATATTTTCCAAAAGTGGGAAAAAGTAAACGACAAAGACAACCGACGGTCTTCGACTGACTCAGTCTATTTATCAGGTATCAAATTTTGACACTAATTGTAACTCAAGTAATCTCAAAGCATTACGTTTGAGGATGTTTCAATAGTTCGATTAGTAATCTAGGTATCCACTCTACAGGAGAAACAGTAAGTTGGACTTTGAACTTCCCTGTCAAAGTTTTCTTCGTACTTAACTGAGGAACATTTTTGCCAAACTTCACAAAAAATTGTAAAATCGAAAGAAGCATTTGAAAGAACAATGCAGAAATCAATAACAAGAACTGTAAGATCGAGTTTTCTTTGTTAATTTCCCCATGGCGCACAAGGAAGGTCAAACGATATATCAAACAGTGAGGGGTTACAGGGGGGTTAGCATAGTTCAATCTGGAAGCGCCAGAAAAAAGAAAAAAAAGGGCCTTTTATCTTGCCCCTCAATTGTCTGCCTCGTTTCCGACGGTCGGAAAATTTGCATCTCTCCTGCCTCCTGCTACTTTGAAGATCCCGCTTGCCACCCCCTCTTCTCTTCCCTCCCATAGACTTCCCGCCCCCTTCTGTCCCTCTTTCCTTACCATAACTTATCGTTCACACAGGAACGATGGAAGACGCGCTGATGAAAACGTAGACGTTTTTAAAAAAAAGATTTTTGTAAACGCATCATTTTAATGTGGACGATTGAAAACGGAGGCTTTTGAATAACGATTAACATTGAAACGCGGCTTAGCTGGGTCACAATGTTTACACAAATCCCTAGGTTTAGCTAAGCCACGATTCAGAAACACCCATCAGTTATACCACTTGTTCGCGGTTAGTTGAAAGCCTCATTGTAAGCATTTTTCTGATGAGACAAAAACCAATTTTAAATCCTTTGCAGGAATTTAATGGCCCCCAGTAATTGTTAGGGTTAGATTGGGATCCCGATTATGGCTCCTGATTGGGTTGTTATTTCACCTCGGTTGGGAGTTGCCTCGAGTGTAACCGCTATCACCTTGGTATAAAAAACGCCACTGTAAATTAACTGCGGCAGAATTACCGCAGTAAATAGCTTTTACCACTAGCTTGCGCTTGTAGGACAGTTTACAAAAGTGCCATACTGTCTGAAAGTAGGTCAAATGCGAAAGTATTGCAGATCGATATAAGTGGAGTTTGGCCTCCGTGGTATCACCTTGAAAAGTCTCATTAGTACTCAACTTTCTGGCTAGCCTTTTTGCACATATCGCTAATATGATCTCAGAAGGAAAGCTCACGATCCATGTTAAATCCAGGGATCTTTAAGTTCCCATTTGGTTTAATTTGTTGATTTTCAATTTTTAGGGTGCACGTATCCCTTGTGTCGTTATCATCCAGGTGGGGCGCTATGATCACAATTTGATATTTGTTTGGATTGGCCTGGCTTGTGATGGAGGAGATTGGTCTTATACCACTGTGATAAATTTTGTGACTTTTTTTTTAAGGGCAGAAGCTGCAGACTCAATACTTGTTCCACTGAAGTATTTTTGATGGTCATCCGCATACATTGGCCACATTGTGTTGATCTTTTTCGACATCCTCCTTTACTCTGATGGAGATGTTTGAAGCCGCTTTACCCGTTGAGCTTAGGAATAGGTTGCATGTAAAGCTAAATCCAAACGCATAAGTGAAAAGTGGCGTAAAGTCGTAGTGACTGCGAATCGCGAATCGTAGTGACTGCGAATCGCTTGTCTTTTCAACGCCTACTGGAATATGTTACAAAAAAAGCATGGGTTCCAATCAAGTCAAGCGAGGATGAAGTTTATCGAGTGGTGTGCTCAGACAAAACAAAAACTTGAAAAAAAAACAACTTTATTTATCAAGTTAGATTCAAAGCTAGAAGCTAATTGTGGGGCCGGTTATATGAAACAAATATTTCAATTGAATACAGCATGTTTAAGAACCCTAATGGCGGGATAGGCTGGCCAGCTGGCTATTCATTGTGTGGAGGAGTTGATTTAGGGACCACTTCAGCTAGTGGCAGGGAGGAGGGTTTGAATCTGGGGCCTCCGGATTACAAGTCCAGCGAGCAAACCACAGGCCACGCTTGACTCACCAGACACGCTGTATACTTGTTCTCAGCAATTTATTGCTCACAGAAGTACTACTTGGTACGTTCTTTTAGCTGGTATACGTGGAACTTAATATTTGCTGAAGCTTTCAATTTATTATATTTATTTTTGTTTTTATTTTTGGTGTGTTGTTTACCTTTCGTGTTTCGCAAAAGGCAGTGTCTTGATGCCCGGCAGACGGGCGCAAACTTTTTCAAAGGATTTCGACTAAAACGGTTATTCAAACGTTCTGGAAGTATTCGATATTTGTTTAGAATTGCCAAGCGATTCAGAAAAGTATTTTGGTTTTGTAATTGACGAATTTTCAGAGCTTGCGCGTACTATAAAACCGCTATGTTCGCGAAAATTTGAATATTTGTGGTTTGACCCGCCAGTCAGAAACTCTCACAGAATTTGGACGGAAATTCTCATCTAAACCTCCTGGTATTATTCCAAGTTTGTTTGTAATAACCGAGCGATTCAATAAGTCAATTTGGTTTTGCATTTGACGAATTTCCCGACCTTGAGCATACTGTACAGAAGTACCCAACGGAACCGCTCCGCAAAATATCCGCTCTTCAGGCTATTCTTGAGCTGGCTGGCAAATTTTTAACCGGCATTGAAATCTTGCTGGAAATTTACTGTTAGCGAAAGCTCGCTGGAAACTGTGGCCCATTTTACGCTCTGGCTGAAAAAAATTTAACTCTTCCGGCTGGCCTGACAAATTGTCACCTACTGTGGCTGGCACACGACGAGATGTCACGCCGCGTGTTCGTGTCTTGATTAATTAGTGAAATATTTAGTCATTTTCTGGTTAAAAAATTGCTTTGGTGTCAACTTAAAGACGCAAAACAGACACCGATCAAGTGTCACAGTTGCAGTTTTTTGAGCAGTTTGTCGGCGGTTGACCGTAATATCAAGTACTCTACAAATTACTGGACACAGAATTGGAAAACATGATCGGTTTTTGTTATTTCTGCTGTTTTGGGGGTTCGAAGACAAATGTGTTTGGATAGGTGTTTGACCTGTCATCGCTAGCCTCAGACAAGCGCGACCCTTATGTCGCGCTTACCGACATACGAGCTTCGCAGGGCATAAGATCAAAAGAGCCGATGACCTGCCTCGGAGCGGGTCATATCGGGCAAAAGAGGTAAAAAACAATGGAGAGCTGTCAAAAAATATGTCGACGCCAGGTGTGAAGACACACAGATTCCCAGGTACCTGGATTTCGCAATATAGAGACGCAATATACAGTCGTGCATTGCCTTATCTTGCCTCGTTAAATGAGGATTCAGGTGGTTCAAAATAACTTCAAAAGTTTCTTTTCTAACCCGAAGTTGCTCTTTGAAATAATCGTCGGGAATCAAGGGAACATTATAGTGGATTTCGAACAATGAAGTCATAGGTCGCGGCAGGCGCCAAAACCTTCGCCTTCGTCTTCGCCGTCTGAGGATTCTCCTATGAAGCTCAATGGCAATCAACCTTCTGCGGCGGAGACCAAGAAGAGCATTGATAATAATCATCTGCTGCAAATTTAGGAGATTAAAATAGACCTGCATAAAAGTGGCGAGCAGGTGAAGCACTCTGAACATGATGTAAACAAAGTGTTGCACGTGAAACGAGTTTCCCGCTAGTACCCGCCAGTAAAACGATACCTAGTATTTTGCTATATGTCGTTCGTGCGCGACCGCAAGCCTGGCCATTCTAATTGGATTATATTATGCCAGGATTTGTCCACGATCATTTTTTGGTAGCGACATATGAACACATCTCTTCGAACGCGACCCCAAGTGTTAGAGAGGTGATTGTGCGGTTTTCCATTTAGAAGCTTTCAAAAAGTGAATTCGATGCTTTCCTTGTTGATCCAGCGCGCTGGGAAGAGTCGCAGCGGCATTTCTCAAACAAAATCTAGAGCAGTATCTCAGGAGTGGTATCGTTTGAAGTCTTCAGAATCGGGAGTAGGGACCTTTTTTAACATGAACGTAAATGTCGTTAGTGCGCAGCGTTATCTCGGCAGTAAAAATTCGTTAATGTAATTCAGTTTGTAAAGTAAGAGCAGTTATATATTCGACCGCTAAATTCACAGACCACTGAATTTGAGCCGAATTGAAAAGCCAAGTAACAGATCTACGTAGGTCATTGTGCATTTGAATTTAAGAAATTAAACAATATCGATTTCCGTTTTTATATGCTTGTTCAAATCGCTAGGTATTGCGAACTACTGCTCTACTAACCGACCAGTTTATAGCGGAGCCTGCGGGCAAAGCCTGCCAGCAGAGCTCCATTGCTAAGCAAATTTAGTAACCTATCGATCCGAGAAATTTTGGTTGTGACGTCAGCGTACGTCCGTACAGACTCTGGGGGAGGGGGAGGGGAGTCCCAAGGCAACCCGACCTGGGGTGGAAAATGCCATCTTTTCTTGGCTGGAAATCGCGCAGTGCTTTTGGGCAACTGGGTTTTTCATGGCGGAAAATCGCATGACCATCGTCGCTTTTGAAAAAGAGGTTTCTTTAAAAAGCTTAAGTTTATTGAGCAAAACGATTGTTCGACAGTATTCAGTAGTTTTAAACTTGAAAAAAACATCTAATATCTACAAATGGAAAGAAAAAGTTCAAAAGAATACTGGTAGAAGGCGAAAACTTCAAGTTACGAAAGCTGCCTTCAAAGGACTTCATCGCTTTGTTTTCTTCACGGCGGAGAGTTTGCCTTGTTCTGAAACACAACCGAGTAAGTGAAGTTTTTTAAGGGTTTAAGGTGCATGATTTTGAGTATTACGGTCAAAGAAATTACATTTTGAAATGGAAATTTAATTTATGTCATTAGAAATGTGTCATTTACTTTTGACTAAAAATTCTTAGTAAACGCGCTCAGATTTGTGACAGATGTAGTCTTGAATATTTTGCCAGGCACGGCCGATTTCACTCTCGTGGACCGACTCACCGCCGTGCTGGAAGTGTAACGCGAATTACATTTAAGTACAAACTTACGGGTTTTCGAATAAACTTTTTCAAAAATGATTTCTCTGTTTATTATTTTGTGTTTGTTTATTCATAACAGTAGAATTTAAAGCACAGTCGCAAGGCAACTGCACAAACATCACTTACGGCGATAATTGCTTTCAATTTTAACTGTCGGGTCGGTTTGTGCAATTCAGTTGTCGATTTTCTTGTCCTAGAACTTTTCAATAGTAATAATCTTTTAAGCGAAGCAGTTGTCGGTTTAAAGCTATTTTATCCGAAAAGCTTCCGAAAAAAGTTTTTTGCGTTCCTCAAAGCGCCTAACTTTAAGCAGGCTTATTTCGCATCCGCAAAACTTGTGCCATAATTTAAAGCATGTTTGGTGCTTGTTTGTTTTCAATCTTGATGGTATAAAGTTTTGACCAGACTAATAGTGGCAGTTCATGTTATTTGTTAACTGAACATCCGAACGCGATGAAGATAACCCATTTACTTCAGAATAAGTTTTATTTTGTTGTTATAAAAAAGCGCCGAGCTTGGATTTACAGAACAGATCCTCAAGTATTGGAGGACAATTCGGAACACTTTCGGGCTTTTTGTCTTGAGAAACACTTTTCGAAAGCGAACGAGCCAAAGAAAGCCCCGAAATGTATTTCAGACCGGAAGGTTTCAGGACTATTTTTGAGCAACGAGCACCAGTTTATTCCTTGGCAGCTCCGCTTTTAGGCTTGGCTAAAACTATATATTAGCGGAGCCTGCGGGCAAAGCCCGCCAGCGGAGCTCCATTGCTAAGGAAATTTGGTAATCTATCGATCCGAAAAATATTGGTTGTGACGTCAGCGTACGTCCGTACAGACTCTGGGGGAGGGTGAGGGAAGTCCCAAAGTAACCCGACCGGGTGTGGAGAATGCCATCTTTTCTTGGCGGGAAATCACGCAGTGCTTTTGGGCAACAGCGTTTTTCTTGGCGGGAAATCGCATGACCATCGTCGCTTTTGAAAAAGAGGTTCGTTTAAAAAGCTTAAGTTTATTTAGCAAAACGATTGTCCGACGGTACTGTTGTTTTAAACGTGAGAAAAAAAAAACAATATCTATAAATGGAAAGAAAAAGTTCAAAAGAATACTGGTAGAAGGCGAAAACTTCAAGTTACGAAAGCTGCCTTCAAAGGACCTCATCGCTTTGTTTTCTTCACGGCGGAGAGCTTGCCTTGTTCTGAAACACAACCGAGTAAGTGAAGTTTTTAAAGGGTTTAAGGTGCATGATTTAGAGTATTTATTACGGTCAAAGAAATAACATTTTGAAATGGAAATTTAATTTATGTCATTAGAATTGTGTCATTTACTTTCGACTTAAAAAAATTTTTAGAATACGAGCTCATATTTGTGACAGATGTAGTCTTAGAATATTTTACCATGCTGGAAGTGTAACGCGTAAACTTTCGGGTTTTCGAATAAACTTTTTCAAAAATGATTTCTCTGTTTATTATTTTGTGTTTGTTTATTCATAACAGTAGGTCAAAGCACAGTCGCAAGGCAACTGCACAAGTATCACTTACGGTGAATAACTGCTTTCAATTTTAACTGTCGGGTAAGTTTGTGCAATTGTCGATTTTCTTGTCCTAGGACTTTTCAATAGTAATAATCTTTTAGGCGAAGCAGTTGTCGGTTTAAGACTATTTTATCCGAAAAGCTTCCGAAAAAAAGTTTTTTGCGTTCCTCAAAGCGCCTAATTTCAAATAGGCTTACTTCGCATCCGCAAAACTTATGCCATAATTTAAAGCGTGTTTGGTGTTTGCTTGTTTTCAATGTTGATGGTATACATTTTTGACCAGACTTATAGGGGCAGTTCATGTTATTTGTTAACTGAACATCCGAACGCGATGAAGATAACCCATTTACTTCAGAATAAGTTTTATTTTGTTGTTGTACATGAGCGCCGTTTCAAGTTCATTCAAGCCAACAGTCAATAATCAAAGGAGATTTGACAAGCCTTGACAGTTAATGACAGGATATAGAAACATTGCAAAAACGAAGCAAGACGGCTCCTGAGTAAAATATGTGCTCAGTTTGATGCCCGAAAAAAAAAAAATTACGCTGTGCTCAGCCTCTAGAATGACCTTTCAAGCTTGGTTTTACAGAACAGATCTTCAAAATATTGGGAATTAGATGTCTAAACTTTGGTTTAAAACCCTACTCTAAACTGATGCATGCATTTAATTTTAATGCAAACGGGACCCAAAAGTAAAAAAAGGTTTTGTAGTTGTACTTATCAAGAGCGGCCCGTTATTAGAACAATAGTCTTCGTCAGAAAGGGGAAAGAAATGAGCACCTCCTCGGTCGAGTCACTTCATCCGTTTTTTGAGAAGCACAATCAATTGAACCCTTCTCCTCCCTCTCCTTCTAAATTTTAGGGCCACCCGGAGCTACCCATTATGGTTTTCAGACTATGCCTCGACTAGACTTCGTTGAAGAATAAAAGGTTTTCCAAAATCGACATCTAATCACTGTCGTCATCACCAGATGAAACAAACAAACGGTTCTATCGCTAAAACAAAGTAATCGAGTTTGTCGCCAGTCTGTTGGTATTTTACGCTAAAGGTACGAAAATTATGCATTCCTGCTCCTACATGTAATACAAGGCTTAATAGTTGTTCTTTAATACTTCGGACCCGCTGGCCTGAAAAGCGTAACTCAAAAAATCCTGGACTTTCCCCGTACTTTAAGAAACCAAACAAGTTAGATCACAAACCCAAACAGCCCCGTATTCATACTACAAGCTTATCCGACTCTAAAACTGTTGCATAGTTGTACTTACCACGTGGCCTCTCGCTTGAATCAAATTCGAAACTTTTGTATGATCCCTTTATGTGTAACTCTTCCTTACATTCCTGGAAACCGAAAGCAATTTATCATATTTAACGACGTCATACGTATAAAATTCATTTACGTTTTCACTGAATTGAACGTAAATTCGAATTATGGTAAGTTAATACTAACCGTGATTAGACACACTGTAGTAATAGACATTTATCTTGGTTATTCTACAACGGTAAATTTCACCGGGGTGTTTATTATGGTAGTTTTGAAAGTTAAGCAGTCCTAAACGAAGGCCGAAGCAAGAAGCGCCCCAGCTCGAAAACGAAACAGACCCTGAACTCGAAAAGGAAGCAAGCTAAACATCTTGAGATCTATTTTAGGTTACGGTAAAGCTATCTCATATCAAGAATTACTTGGGGTTGTGAACATGAAAACTGTAGAACATAGGAGAATATCCAGTTCGCTTTTGTTACTTTATAAATCTTTATTCTGTGAAGGACCCAGGTACATTCGTGATTTTTTTAGTTTTAAAGACTCAACTTATAACTTAAGAGGTAGTGGTGTTAATCTTAGCATGTCAAGGTTTAACCTTAACTGGATGAAGAACTTTTTCACCTACCAAGTCGCTAAATTCTGGAATTCACTTGCACCCGATCTAAGGAAAGGAAACCTATCCAAGTTTGTCGATTAAGAATAAATCATTTTAATTCCATTTTTATTCTTGTATATTAGAATCAGCTTTAATTTATCTGTTAATATGTATTTATAGCAATTCTTAGTAATCTTATTTCTTACATAGTGGCATTTGCAGTTGTACATTTGTTTCTTATACAAATCTAGTCGTTTTCTATATACTTAATATTTTTTCCATTCTTTACATTTTAAGACAACTTTTTGTTAGCACGTACGTATTTTGAACGAGCGTTAGCTCATTAGACGCTACGTGGGTAAATAAATGATTGATTAATTGATTGATTGATTGATTGATTGATTGATTGAATGATTGATTGATTGATTGATTGATTGATTGATTGATTGATTGATTGATTGATTGATTGATTGATTGAGGGTGGATTCATTTGCAGCATACGCGTGTAGCTGTCGCATCTGCCCGGTAGAAATTTTTATCGTTTTCAAGCTTAAAAACAATGAAAATTCCAATGGACAATTGGTACGGCTATACGTGTATGCCTG
The DNA here is from genome assembly GCA_964030785.1 of Siderastrea siderea. Classification (NCBI taxonomy): domain Eukaryota; kingdom Metazoa; phylum Cnidaria; class Anthozoa; order Scleractinia; family Rhizangiidae; genus Siderastrea; species Siderastrea siderea. Next base: position 72,919,496 of record OZ034966.1, on the reverse strand, counting down.
CAAATGAGTCCACCCCTCAAAAACGAAGGAAACAAAGCAAGCTAAACTCAAAAACAAAAAACTCTGAGCTCGAAAACGAAGAACTCTGAACTCGAAAATGCCACACCCTGAACACTGAACTCTGAATCCTGAACCCTAAAGTGGGTCATACGAAGAGGCTCCGCCGGAAACACACGTGACTTGGGGGTATGTTAAAGGGTTGGGGTTAAACCTCCTCATATGAAGCTTTATTCCTGAGTAAACGACCCTCCACCCCCCGGGAGAGGGGATAAATGAGTTATTATTACTGATAGATTGTGAAACGACATCATTCTTACAGTAGAACCTCAATTTGACAAAGTGCCAAGGGACTGAGAAAATTGGTTCGTCATATCGAGGTTTCTTTCTCTTCATTACACCATTACTGGACTGAAAAATATCGTTCCTTATACCTAGGACTTCGTTATATAGAGGTTCGACAAATCGAGGTTGCACTGTATTTCTCACATCCTATTAGGTTATTCTGTTTTGTTTAATTGTCCTTTTTTTAAGTAAGGGTTCTTCGTTTTCGAGTTAACACTTTGGGTTCCACTAATTTTTTTGAGGCATTTACGTTTTCACTGAATTGAACGTAAATTCGAATTATGGTAAGTTAATACTAACCGTGATTAGACACACTGTAGTAATAGACATTTATCTTGGTTATTCTACAACGGTAAATTTCACCGGGGTGTTTATTATGGTAGTTTTGAAAGTTAAGCAGTCCTAAACGAAGGCCGAAGCAAGAAGCGCCCCAGCTCGAAAACGAAACAGACCCTGAACTCGAAAAGGAAGCAAGCTAAACATCTTGAGATCTATTTTAGGTTACGGTAAAGCTATCTCATATCAAGAATTACTTGGGATTGTGAACATGAAAACTGCAGAACATAGGAGAATATCCAGTTCGCTTTTGTTACTAAATAAATCTTTATTCTGTGAAGGACCCAGGTACATTCGTGATTTTTTTAGTTTTAAAGACTCAACTTATAACTTAAGAGGTAGTGGTGTTAATCTTAGCATGTCAAGGTTTAACCTTAACTGGATGAAGAACTCTTTCACCTACCAAGTCGCTAAATTCTGGAATTCACTTGCACCCGATCTAAGGAAAGGAAACCTATCCAAGTTTGTCGATTAAGAATAAATCATTTTAATTCCATTTTTATTCTTGTATATTAGAATCAGCTTTAATTTATCTGTTAATATGTATTTATAGCAATTCTTAGTAATCTTAATTCTTACATAGTGGCATTTGCAGTTGTACATTTGTTTCTTATACAAATCTAGTCGTTTTCTATATACTTAATATTTTTTCCATTCTTTACATTTTAAGACAACTTTTTGTTAGCACGTACGTATTTTGAACGAGCGTTAGCTCATTAGACGCTACGTGGGTAAATAAATGATTGATTGATTGATTGATTGATTGATTGATTGATTGATTGATTGATTGATTGATTGATTGATTGATTGATTGATTGAGGGTGGATTCATTTGCAGCATAAGCATGTAGCTGTTGCATCTGCCCGGTAAAAACAATAAAAACAATAAAAACAATAAAAACTCCAATGGACAAATGCCACGGCTATACGTGTATGCCTGCAAATGGGTCCACCCCTCAAAAACGACGGAAACAAAGCAAGCTAAACTCAAAAACAAAAACCTCTGACCTCGAAAACGAAGAACTCTGAACTCGAAAATGACACACCCTGAACACTGAACTCTGAACCCTGAACCCTAAAGTGGGTCATACGGAGAGGCTCCGCCCTTAAACACACGTGACTTGGGGGTATGTTAAAGGGTTGGGGTTAAACCTCCTCACATGAAGCTTTATTCCTGAGTAAACGACCCTCCACCCCCCGGGAGAGGGGATAAATGAGTTATTATTACTGATAGATTGTGAAACGACATCATACTTACAGTGGAACTTCAATTTGACAAAGTGCCAAGGGACTGAGAAAATTGGTTCTTCATATCGAGGTTTTTTTCTCTTCATTACACCATTACTAGACTGAAAAATATCGTTCGTTATACCTAGGACTTCGTTATATAGAGGTTCGAAAAATCAAGGTTCCACTGTATTTCTCACATCCTATTAGGTTATTCTGTTTTGTTTAATTATCCTTTCTTTAAGTAAGGGTTCTTCGTTTTCGAGTTAACACTTTGGGTTCCACTAATTTTTTTGAGACGTACAAGCAATTCAACCCTTCTTCTTTGAAAAATTGCGGGGCCCACGCGCCGATATCCAAAATGGTTATCTTAATGGAAGCCATTTAAGAATGAAAGGTTTCCCCAATCATCGCCATCATGTATAGCGTTAATATTCCCGCAGAAACAAGCAGCTTCTATCAGACCAAAACAAATGATCAAGTTTTTTGTCGCTACTGTGCTGATATGTTACGTCAAAGTTACGAAAATTATATAGTCGTACTCTCAAAATTGCAAAGGTAAAGAAAATTCAATACAAGGCTTAATATTTTTAGTTACCTCGAACTGCCTCCCGCTTTGCAAAATGAAACTTCTAAAATCGCACTTCAAGAAAACAAACAAGTTTTTTTTTACTTTTTTAAAATGACAACTAGTGAGCAGCACACAGCGACTCCGTATCTTGTTAACTTGCTTTATTCTCCGACTTGTTCGTCTGATCACACGGACCTCATCAGGGAGTTTAATAAGATAATGAAAGGGAACTAGTTTTATACCCATGTTTTACAGTACAAATCATGTCCAGAAAGGAAGGGAAGACAGCAACAACACCCACATAAACTTACTTGCAGGAAATGACTTTAAAATCCTGCATTACAAAATATGCGATGTTTAATTTTGGAGGTCACGGATTTAACGTTAGGTCCTTGAGCCCCCAAATTAAACGTTTCTTATTTTACGATGCTGTAAGTCGAAAATGTGCATAATGGATACTGATTTATGGTCGAACTCGCTTTTAAATCTATGGGGAGCATCATATTTCAATCAGCACTCAATTTAAAATGTTTGTTCTTTGTACTTCCACCTATTAAACAGCCTCGAAAATTAACAGAAGTGTTTTTAGATTAAAAAGCCAAACAGCTTCATATTCATACTATTTACAGGCTTATCCGACTCCAAACTGTTGCATGTATGGTCATAGTAGCGATGGCAAGACAGTCCCCCAAAACAAGTATTTGTAGTTGTACTTACCAAGTCGCCTCTCGCTTGAATCAAAATCGAAACGTATAAATGATCCTTTTTATATGCTTCTCTCCTTATATTCCTGGAAACTGAGAGCATTTTATCATATTCAACGATGTCATATGTATAAAATACGTTATGAATAATTAAGGCCACACCAGGTTATTTACAACAAGTTTTTTTTCACATTCAAATTGAATTTAAAACAAACCCAAAACAGTAAGCCTGCGTCATTTACTTTCCTTATTCTACGACGGTAAATTTTAGCGAGGTGTTTCTTATGGCAGGTTCGACAAACGAAGCACTCCTAAACCATTAAGACTGAAGCACAAAGCACCCCAGCTCGAAAACGAAGCAACCTGAACTCGAAAACGAAACACGCAGCACCGAAAGACCCTATTAAAAACTGATTAAACTTAAGATCGAAGCACCCTACTGGCTCAAAAACCGGAAGCACACTGAACTCGAAAACGAAGCAACCTTAATAACCCAAAATAGGAATTCAAAGCGTATACATTAATAAGGCTTTCAGCAGGATCTTTGAAAACGAAATAGGAACATTCAGTGACATTAACACTTGATTTTGACGACTTAATTGGTGAGCAATAGTCTTGTAGAGTGCTAACCATACCTGGTAGATAAATGACCTTAATGGTAACAACGGTCTGCTTCGAAGCAACAATATATGTATGAGACAAACTGCCCCGCTATTTGCATATCGTTTCATGATTGCAGTCGACGTTTTATTAATTCACATCCGTGGTAGCTCAATGTACCAGCCAGCTCAAGAATACACTCTTTTTTTTATAAGAACCTTTTTTATAAGAACGTCGAGGCTGGAATTGGCCAAAATTTTAAGAACATGCTAAGAACATACCCAGGCTGAGATTTTGTTAAGGAAGTCTTTATCTTGTCTTCATATTTGTAGAATATGCTATGTGAAAATCAAATTAAGTGTAATAATTTGGTCAGAGTAAGTTACAACCTTTTTGAGCCCCAAATGCTAGAATTTTTGTGATGTCGCAAGTCATTTCTAAAACAAGAAAACACGTATAACTTTTAAGAAATTGGTAGAACTTGACCTATTTGTTCTTTATTTCATTTAGACTACTATGATTTATGAAATGCTGTTCAATTAATCTTAAGAACATTGTTAAGAACGTCTGAGGCTCAAATTACCAAAAAAATAAGAACATTCAGTTCCGGTTCAGCCTCAGCTTAAAAATCAGACGTTCTTATAAAAAAAAGAGTGTAACCTGAAGAGCGGATATTTTGCGGAGCGGTTCCGTTGGGTACTCCTGAATTATCGTTTCGAAATATTGTAACGAATACAGAAAAGACGTCTTATAGGAAAAAACTGTTTTGAAGTTCGAATAAGGCAAAATCATTTTATTTTTGAAGGTTCTTGATTTTAACAAAAGGTGTCGTGATGGAATAAAGTCATTAAGGTTGATTGCCAATACGCGATGCTTCAGTGTTGTTGTTAACACCGGACGTCAAGATGGTTATTATGAAAGAGGTACGCACAGAACCTGATATTTAGACAATACTATATTCAGGTAAGCTAGACATTACCTTTCCACTGTGGATTACAACCCGATACCAACCAAAAGAGAAGAAATGTCCACATTTTCGGTTATTTGGTCGGAGATATGTGCCAATTGTTGACGTGTTAATGTTGTAATTATCGGGATTTTGAGAGCGTTTGTACTCGGCGCTGATAAAAAGCCCGAAACTAATTTTTAAACCTAGTTTAAGAACGGCATTTCCTCTTTCAAGAATTCTGAATTTCAAGTGATTCGGTGTTTCAGTGCCAGGGAGGGAAGCTTTCTCTTGAAACAATGTGCCAAACTGAGAATTCTCAGCAAGCGAATTTTAGTGGTTTTCAGCAGCCTGCCATGATCTTGAAAATTAATCCACAAAAGTATAATTTGACTTAAATTACTTGTAAACTCTTCAACAGCAAATTTCTAAGCTTAAGCTCAAAACAAGATTTTTCCATGACGCGAATTAAACAGAGCGAAGTTTACGAGAAGGTATGATTCGCGTTTATTCGGGGTGTTTGTAGAGACACGTAGTGCGGTAAAGGTTTTTTAAGTTTTTGGAGATTTAAAAACATTTTCTCAACAAAAAATGCCACCACGTTTCTAGAGCTACCACGCGGTATCTCTGGGCGAAAAATGAAGAATTTTGATTTTTCATCATGTGCCACGTATTTTCGATTTCGCTCGGTCTTAGTGGACATTGCCTCTTAAAGTCTTGTTAAGTGTTATGAAGTATTGTTGAAAGTCTTTTGTCTCAATAAAGGTATATAAAAAAGAAGCATTTGAAAAAACAGTGCAGAAATCAATAACAAGAACTGTTAGATCGAGCTTTCCTTGTTAAAATACTAAATCTGTTCGGGTAGCAGAACGTTGTTTGATTTCCCTATGGTGTACACAGAAGGTGAAACGAGCTATCAAGCAGTGATGGGCTAGCACAGTTTAATCTGGGAAAGAACAAAAAAGAAAGAAAGGGTATTTTATCTTTCTCCATTCAATGGTGATTGCTTCCACGCCCAATTGCATCTCGTATTTAAGCTGTTTTTAGTCGCACCATCATCTGTTCTTTCTTCCTTCATCTGTGGTTTTGTTTTTGGATGAAGTCTTGGACTTTAACCCATTGATCATCGCACTTTTGCCGGCTGCAAACTTCCCAGCGGGCTGACGTAAAATCGAATGAATGTTCAAGATAATAGCTGCAGTTACTCATAACTTTCACCGTGTACTGTGTACCGTGTTAAAAGTGGTTTACTGCTGTTATATTTCGCCGTGGTTGTTTGTTTGTTTGTTTGCTTTTGCAATAATGTTATCCCATTTCCCTCCCATTTCGGCGCCTGCCACGCGGCCTAGCTGCAAGAAGCATACTACACCACAAAAAGTTTGAGGGGCTTCGCGTGAGAAATCAGCCACGCGTGATTTTGATTCGAGTGACCTATTGCTCGCATGGCTGATTTTAAACAAGTATTATATAATATTCTTATTGAAAGTAACGGTCAACGCAAATAACTTCAAATTCGCCAGATTTTACCGTCTTGAGCGCCAAGAACGAAAAAACACGACATCTAAGGGTGCCGTGTGGTTAATTGTAATTATTTAAAATTTATTTTTACAAATTTAGCCAGCAAAAACAGAAATATCTTATGTTGACACTGATTTTTCGTTTTCGAGGCAGTTAGCATCTTCTGCATCCAAAGCCATCTGTATCAACCTTTATGAGTTGATCTTTAGTTGTTAACTTCAAGTTAACAACCTTAAAATTATTAACCATCCATTATGACTTCTGCAGTTATTGTCTATTAATCTTGTTCTGAATGAGCACTCTTCCTCCAAAAAGCTTCAAATACTCCAGCTAAAAATAATGCGAGCAATAGCACTTTCCTTAATCTCCTATGCACACATAATTTAGGCTCATCACACAGTCTCTTTCCTCCTTCACTAAGTATCCAAGTAGATTGCAAGCAGACTTCTCCTATCTCCTCCTTTGGAGGCGTCGGCACACAGGCCGTAGTATTTGAAGGTGCAACAATGACAGACGGTTTGGTCGGTTAGCCATGATGTGACCCCTTGTAAGTCTTGTAATCGCGTGATGGGTTAACGTGAACTTCATCACAAAGCGCACGTGCTGCAGCAAGTACTTCATGTAACGATCACTGAGAGCAAATGTCTTCATTTGTGGGCAATGAGTTTGATATGTGAAAGTACAAACAATCCAAAGCGCACACCACCAACATAAAATTTTAAATACGATACAGCGTATTTAGCTACTTTTTTTCTATTTCTGTGAAATAATGTTTCCAAAGGGTCGTGACAACGGCAAATTGACAATAATTTTAAGAAAAGGCAGGACAGTTTTGAGTTTAGAAAACATGTTAAGACATGCAGAAACACTAGTATTTTTTACACAACATTTCAAATGTAACGCCAATAGTAAATGAGCTGCAGATGACAGACGTTTCTGTCGAAACATGTTTTCCGTAACTCAGCACTCTCGTAATGTAATGTAACTTGGCCAAAGACAATTTAACTCCGGTGTAGTCAGAAAAAAAAAGAGAAACATTCAGATTGCAAGTGGAACCATATTTTATAGGACCTGAACGTAGAGCCAAATGCAGTGTACGTGAAGAACGAAATGTGAGCTCAAAAACAACAAACTTGAAATGGTACGTTACAATTAGCGTTTACACTGTCATGGATAAATTTGAAAAGACAGGTATGCAATTCAGCCGCCCAGTTCAGTTTATTGGATCGTAAGAACATATTGTTCCGAAACACTTAAAATGCAACACTATGCAAGAGTGACTGTCTGCTAGAATAAACGCATATAAAAACTCGTTTTTATTAAAACTATTTCCAGTATGGCCATTGCCAGCCTGCGTTGTAAATGCACAACATGTATCAAGTTTTAAAGAGCAGGCCACATTTCTTATTACATGCAAATATTAAAGCGAAGACATAGTCTGTTTATACATCTTTAGTATTTTGTATTTTTGTCAACATTCTGCTTTTAACATTATGACTTATTCATTTTAATACACCGCTAGACCACCAGTGCTAGGATTAGCTATGCTAAATTAAGCACTAACTAAACTGATACCGAAACGATTAAAGAGTCAAACAGCCTTCTGGCTACTTCTTCTTTGTTTTCTGTTTTCTCTCCCAGTCGGGAGCGCTTGAGGCCGCGGGTGAGAAACTAAGTCATCAGTATTTATTTATTTATTTAAAGTGTATGCACGAAGTGCGACAAATGGTAGCGACTTTGCACGAAATATTCATGAATAGGGTCTTCAGTAAAACTTTCAGTTTCTGAATCAATGATTGCACGTGTGTTAAATCGTGTGCTACGGAGTTGTGATTTTAAAGCATTTTTACATAAAGAACTGTCGAAGTCCGGCTTTTTTACTTTCAAACGTGGAGCAATTGCAGAATACCCCGCCACTTCATTTACATGTGTCGGAACGCTTTGAAGAACGAGGCATAACACAATAGGCACTTTTGTTATTCAATGAGATGGAAATAAGTGGCGGGGTATTCTGCAGGTAAGCCTCAAACGTTAATAGAAACTTTTTAGAAGTTTTCCAACAAAACAAACAAAAACTACAATAATACTTCTTATGGCTAACTAGAGCTTGGGAAACGCGTGTAATCTTCAATCCAAAAATTTTCGATCCCTAAATTGCAACGTATTGTTCTTTTCGGGACAGTGAACAATAGCTGGTAGAATTTAATTTCCATAATTAGCATAGTCTTACTTTAAACATTTGTGTTTATTCGGTAAGCCTTCGGAAGCCCTAAAACCACCAATTTTGTGTCCGAGAGTACAGCACAGAATAGAATTTCCTGAACAGTCACAACAGGCAGACAAAATAGGTGTATTGTAGATTGTCACAACAGAAGCAATTTTTTCAAACAGGCTTTGTAACAAAATATTGAAGGCTTCAAAATTAACAACTGTTATGTAATTTCATTTTGCCGTATTTCTCCTGTAAAACATTTTCTTTTTGACCTCTTCCCAAAAAATATTGAAATCGATGACAATCGATGCCAATCGATGATAATCGATGACAATTGATGAAAATCGATGGCAATCGATAACAATCGATGGCAATTAAAAAACACAAATTTTTTGGCCATCGATTGGTCATCGATTTCCGATATCAATCGATTAATTGCTATCGATTGTCATCGATTGTTATCGATTATCGATTTTATCGATTGGTCAGGCCGGGATAAATACTACAGTTAGCGCCACTCGAGCGCCATCTTGTTGCGTCCACAGGACACCCAAGGTATCATTCAATAGAATCTATTTCCTTCACGGACAAAATGTTGGAGGACATATTGTTTCCCAGTATTTCAGCAGGATACGAACCGTAATCTTCTCCTTGTCCGCGAGGGTTCGAGGTAAAATTATCTCAAGAGTATTAGAAGTATTTTGTCTGTCTTGGGCCATACCTATGTCAAGAGACGGTAGCGACAGGGACTCTACGGAAGCTTTGACGACATACCGCTAGGTAAGTTACTTTTAACTATACCTGCCAACTCTCACGCATTATGCGTGAGTCTCACGTCTGTGGATCCAAGAAATCGATCTCACACATCGAGGACAATTTCTCACGCCTGACTCACAAATCCGGACAACTTGCAACCAGGGCTTAATAAAGGGCTCTTAATGTTGAGTTTGAGTCCTAACTGTATCAGAACGCACTAAAATGTCGCGTTTCAGTTTGCCATCGGAAAAGCTTCAAATAGCTTCGGAAGTGTTCAGAAATCGTCGGAAAATCTTCGCAGAGTTTCGGTAGCGTTTGGAAGTCTTTCGGAAATCGTCGGAAATCTTCAGAAGTCGCCGGAACATTTTCGGAAATCCAGGTCACGAGGAGACAAAAATCTCACGCATTTGACTTAGAAAAAGTTGGCAGGTATAATATAACCAGGCTTCCGAAACCATGGTCTTTGAGCTTTGGCCACCAACAAAACTGATCAAAACCTTTCAGGAAAATTAATAGATGAGGAGTATAAGCAAGCAATGGGGTTAATTTCGTTCAATAAGTTGTTACCAACACTGGGAATGAACTCTCGCGATCGCTCGACAGGAAAAATATCTCTTGGAATGTTGATGTTTTGAGCATCGGTTGGCGCAACATTATGAAAGAAAGAATCGCAATCAAAAGAAATTAAAATAAAGTTAAAAAACGGAGTTTTATTAACCTGACTCGAACTTGACTCGTGACTCGAAGATGACTCGCGCTCGAACTTGACTCGCGCTACGAGTAAACTCAATTACCCAACCCCAGGAATGACTGGAAAGATGCCTGAAATCCTAATGATGGCCTTGTCAGTCAGCTCTTTCCCATGCACGAGACACCACCAATGAAGAAGTCTGGTTACTAGACATGTATGCTTGACCGTGCGATCCAAAGAGAAGTCTGGGCTTAAATAAATTTGCAAATGGCGATATTTTGATCTTCGCGATCTTAAGGCGCGGCTACACGAGCGATTTTTTGCTTGTGATGGTGATGCGATTTTTTTGAAATTGTCAGGTCGCCAGCGCACGGCGAAAATCACACGTGTAGCCACCCTCTGACGAAGTCCGTGACTTTGTCGCAAAAAATTCAACTCATTGAATTTCTCGCGATTTTTTTCTGCGATTTTTTCATCTGTTGCATCACCTGTGCGAGGGTGGCTACACATGCGATTTTCACTGCGCACTGGCGACGAGACAATTTTCAAAAAAATCGCATCACCATCGCAAGCAAAAAATCGCTCGTGTAGTTTTGGTGTTATTTTTGCCTATATATAACTCTATAACTGGATATGTTACAAATTTTTATCTAGCTTATCAAGATGACTTCTTATTTAATACTATGAGTCTCTGTGTGAATGTTCGTAAAGTACTGATCGCAATTCCTGCATTAGCAGACACTGGATATATTCATGGAAACCGTAGAAACTTCATCTCTACAAGAACTCGTTCAACAGAGAGAAAAATAATGAATGGAGGGAAGCCCAAGAATTGCAGATCAAATCACTGCAAAGTGCTCTTAAGGAGAAAGAAAGACAGCTCAATAACGAAAAGTTACGATTCAGGAAACTGAAAGAGGATTTCGAGTACAACTTGAAACTGTTAGAAGAAAGAGACCAAGAACTTCAGAGATACGATGTGTTGTTTTCACAGGTTAAAAACATTAATAGTTCAAGGGATGGTGAAGTTAGTGACCTGAAAATCCAGCTCTATGAGCTCAAACTAAAGTTGTTGCACAAAAGCAAAACCATTACCAACAGGTAACCATTTTCAAATTAAAGCTGTTTACTTCTGCTCAAATTGTTTACATTTTAACCACAGACCACAAGTTTGGATACAAAGGAGTTTATTGTCACACAATGCAAATCTGTGGTACAGTGGAACCTCCATTTAACGAAGTGCCAAGGGACTGGAGAAATTGGTTCGTTATATCGAGGGTTTGTTATATCGAGGTTCTTTTTCATACATCACACTACTACTGGGCTGAAAAATATCGTTCGTTATGCCGAGGACTTCGTTATATAGAGGTTTATTAAATCAAGGTTCCACTGAACAAAACTGAATTCACAATAAGAGTCCAACACCATATGGGTGGGAGGGAATTAGGGTAATTGTGAAGAACAACTCCTCTCATCTGACTGTCGGCCAACTGTGGGTAACCTGTAAATAAATAAATACACTTTATTTCAGTAGGGTGCATGATAACAGTCAAACTGTAGTCTCCCTTATGGCCCTACGTCCAGGTCGAATTGGAATTTGGAAATGTTGGTTTTTATGGAGGGAGGAAAACCGGAGTACCCAGAGAAAAACCCTCGGAGCAAGGACGAGAACCAACAACAAACTTAACCCACCGTTTGACGCCGGGACCGGGAATCGAACCCGGGCCACATCGGTGGAAGGCGAGTGCTCTCACCACTGCGCCATCCCTGCCCACTGCTGGTAACAGCAGTGGGCCAACAGTCAGTTACCTCTGTTGAGTGATCTGTCAGCTGACTGTTGACTGATGGTTGGTGATCTGACAGTGATCTGTCGTTAACATACTCTTTGAAATTTTGATAAATACAGTAACTGCTGTATTTATTACCCTCAATGATATGGTATATTTATTTTCCTCTCTATATACATAAAATTATCGCACTCAATAACACAAGCATCCTGCTGATGTAATAGCAGTTTTTCCTGGTTCACTCTTTGTAGTAATTTACCCTCAATAACTCAACTTTACATTTAGTTCTTGAAACTGTTTTGTCTTGCCTGTGACAGTCCAAGTTGTAAGGATTGTACCGTCTTTGATCTTTTCTGACAGCGCTTGAGAGAACATCAAAAAGAATTAAATCAGTTTAGACTCAGCAAAGAGAATGAAGTCAACAAAGAAAGAGAGGAATTTGAGGCTTTTAAGAGAGAACTACAGACTCAGCTGAGGTATTTTTTTCTGAGATAACCGAAAAAATACTTGGATGAGGTGTGAGGAATCAGGAAATTATTTTCAACCATAAGTACCGGTATACATATTCTCAACTTTATCAGCCAATAAAGAGTTAAAGTATGCTGGTACCCAGGGAGATGAGGACAAAAATTTTAATGTTATTGTCATTCTCTCACAACTGAATGGGTGCTACTGTTTCAGATGATGTTTTAAAGTAACACGTTGTACGATCCTACATAATCCTACTCAGCATCTTTTAAAATCTTACAGGATCTAGCAGAAGATCACATTTTTAAATAAAGATAAAGATAATAAACAAAGATAAATAAGAAACTGCAGGATCCTAAATAGCTTCTTAAATAGAATCTTCTAGGATCCTATTAATATCAAGATCCCAGGTTAGTAACTTTATATGAACCTATTAGGATCCTGTTCAGATTCTGTGTAAGATTTCTGTTCAAGAATGCACAATTCTAGCAACGTACAGCAAAGTACTATAATTTCATTTTGATGCCAAATTCTTCTGTTGACTTCAGGGCAGCCGAAGAGGATGTTGAAGCACAGAGACAGGAGTTAATGGCAGGATTTGATGATTCCCTGCGCAAAAGAGAACATGAGTTTAGAAAGAAAGCTGACGACTTGAGTAATTGCTTACTTGCTAGTGAACTAAAGGTGTGTTATTAAGAGCAGAACTTCCATTAAGGGCTGTAATCTGTAACACTTGATACAGATCAAAAGCTGAGATGCTTTGTGGGATTTTAATAGGTTTCTCTCGAAACATCACACAGTTGAGTGTAATTATATGTAGTCATGGATGGAGTTCAGTGCCATGTGGGCATGTAGCCTGCAAGACAGGCATATGTTTTGGACAAGTATTCTCAAAACGCATAGCTGCCATAATGGATTTTGAAAGAAGAGGTTTTGTTAATCCAACATGGTGGCTCTGTATTACATTCTGGCACTCATCATTGCCCCATAAAATGCCTTCACTGCATGCTATGCAATGTGTGACTCAAACAGGAATGAGACAGGCAGTTTTTCAGGAATGTGAAATGCATTTCCAGAATTTAACATGTGTTTTGATAAATTTGTCTCACAAGTGCATTGGTACTTAAAAAGGGTGCCTCACTGTTGTATAAAAACATCTCTTATTCTCAAATGACTGCTGCATTTGCAGGTCAAAATGCTTACCAAAGAACTAGAGTTGGTCAGAGTTCAGTGGAGGAACCAAAGATGAGCTAGAGGGCACTGAAACAGCCATCCGTGATCTAGAAAAACAACTCAAACAGAAGGAGTGGGAGTTAACAGATGAAAAGAACATGAACTGAGCTAAGGTAGCTGAACTGGAAGCAGAGACTGAACAATTAAGATCTCTAATGAGCAGGTCACAGGAGAGATTTGAACACAAGCATGCAGAGTTGGATCGGTATGCAAGGGAGAAGGAACAGGCCCTTGTTGCAGCTAAGAGGTATGTATTGTTAAAGAGAAGACTTCCTGAACTGTGACTCATAAGCCAGTGAGTGACTTGTCGATGTTGTTATGGGAAGCCATTCTCTTCTCATAATATGACACCCCACATCCCTCACTTCACTAGCCTCCAATCCCCTCTCACCCTGAAACCAAACACCGTGTTATAGGATCCATAATTTGAGTAGCGTTAATTTTTGTGAACGTTAATTTCTGCATTGTCATCATGGTTATCATTTTAATCTCAAATTCTGGATCCAGTCCAGGCAGTCCCTGGTAGAAATTCTGCACAGGATCTCAATAGGATCTTAAGGGCCAATTTTTCTTACAACTGTAGTATGCGGCTTGCTAACATCACGTCTACAACACGATTCGTGACATCTAAATCAAATGTACAACATCTTCAGGACAGTTCCACACAACACAAAAAATGTCGTAGGATTTTGAAACATGTTTTAAAACCCTACGACAGTTGTAGCCACAGTCAAAATTTTGGAACGATGAGTTGTATACGATCTTTGCTTGACGCCAGCAGCACCCGGCGCTACAAAAGTCACATACAACAGTTGTGAGTAAAAGTCTTACTGTCTAAATTGGCCCTAATAGGATCCTGATAAGATCCTACATAAGATCCTGTAGGATCCTATTGACATCCTGTAGGATTCTGTAGGATCCTATAGGATCCTATTTAAGTTCCTATAGGAGCCTAAACAGGACCCTAGACAACCTTAAGCAGGGTCCTGAAATAACGTAAGGACGGTGCCTCCTAATACAGATGTATTTTTTGCAAAGGTTATGAATATGGGGAAAAGTAGATCTTAGCAAGGGTTATTGATATCCAAAAAGAAAAATGTGGGTAACCACGCATTTTTTAGAGATAATTAAGCAACCATAATTCTAAAAAAGCGTTAAAATACAAAGGATGTATGACGATTTCTTTCCAAATTTAGGCTAAATTATCTCTGAAAAATGCGTGGTTACCCACAATTTTCCTTTTGGATTCTGACAGCCCTTGATAAGATCTGCTTTTTCCACATAATCTTAAACCGCACAAAAATATTGTTGTATCAGTGGGCAAATTCCTTAAGAAACCCGAATATCCCGAGATGCGCAGAACGTACATTGTATGCTCAGTAACAAAAGGAGGCACCGTCCTTAATAGGATCCTGAGTAGGATCCTATAAAACATGGGCAGAGGATTATTGCCATTCAGGATCCTGGGTAGATCCTGTGTGAACTTACAGGATCCTAGAAAATCCTGTAGGATCCTGTATAGGATTTCTACCAGGGGTCTAGAAACCTAGAAAACAATAAGCTTTCCCACAGTTAGGCAGATTGTAATGAGTGTAAAGAAATTGCCTTACACACCTGTAGTTCTGTTTTGTTTGGATTTTTAAATTCTGTGATGAAATACTTCCAGTTGTGACCGCAAACTGTTTCTTGTGTTAATCTCAAGTTAATTTTCCCTCATTCTGAAAAATTTCTCCCTCTTTCACATTAAGTTCCTTTATTGGGAAGTAATGTTAATAATGTTAATCATGTTAATTTCAAATACATTTACTGTAATTAAGACGAGCATTAATTTCCCATAATAAGTGACTAGGGTAAGTTATACTAGTGGTTGGTGACTGGGTGTGATTAGCACCCAAAGAGCAGTTCCTAAAAAGAGATTCAACTGTATAATTAAATATCATCAATTATTTTCTGTAAATGATCCACATGTAATAAGCACCCAGGAACTTAAGACAGGGGGCAGGAGGGATTAATAAGAGAGAGACATTTAATTACAGAGAGGCATTTTATTAACTTTGCTGAAAAAAAATGGAAAGCAAGGCTTCCACTTTCCTTGAACCCTAATTAATAATAATTTATTGTCCAAATTATCATTTATTACGTTTCATTTCATCGGTTGTGCCAATATCAGAATAGGTGATACCAGTTCCAGGACAGCCTGGATTTAAGGAGGGAGTCTATTAGAGAAGAGGCATCTATTAGAGAGTGGACATTTCAATAGAGATTTTGCGTTTTTGCCAATAGGCACATAGTGAGCTGGAAAGGACTCTAGAAGAGAAGATCCGTGGATTACAGAATCAACTGGAGACAGAGCAGGTGGAATGCCGCAGACTGCTATGGGCCAACAAGGATGCTGAGAAGGAAAAACAGTTGGAAGTTCAAAGGTAAAAGGACGTGATTACATTTGCAGATAAAATTCTTCAAAAACTAATTGTGCGTATGTTGTACCTGGACTAATTAAGGCTGGGACAAATGGGTTTTGCTGTTGAGCAAGTTAAATAACAGAAAAGCTGTCTTCTGGTGATTAAATAATAATAATAATTTTGATAATCATCATTATCATCATCATCATCTTTTGAGAGAAAAGCTCCTGTCAATACGAGTAGTTTTCAGGGAGGTCCTCTGCAAAGTAAGAAGTAATAAGGAACTAAAGCAAAATAACAACAGAATCACATTTAGGCAGCTGACTAACCAAGAAAGATTGAAGTGCATTTAACCTCAAAAATGTTTTTTGCATGGTTAATTCTCAATGTGCACCTTTCTTAGATATTTTAGGCCCTTTTCTCAACATATTTCTTGGAAGTTCCACTCTTAGTAGACCTATAAAGTTGTGAAAACCGGTCGTTATTTGATTCCTGACTGAGCAAGTAGGGGCATGGGTCTATTGCTGAAATGACATCACAAACTGTTTTGCATTGCAGTACAGTTCTCTGAAAATAACGATGCAGAACAGTTTTTGACGTCATTTTGGGAATAGACCCATGTCCGTTTTTAGCTTGGTTGTGGATCAAATAATTTATCTGCAAGTTTTAGGAACTTTGCAGCCCAGAACTGAAAGAGAAATTTCCAGGAGAAAAAGGCAAAATATAGTTTAGACAGGAACAGAGATTTATTCTAGCTCAAAAAATATTTTGAGGTTAGGTGCATGTCCCAGGCAACTGGACAACTTGAGTGCATGCTAGAAGTAAAATCAGGAATTTTAAGTTTTCTGACTATTTTATTTTTATATGTGTTTTTTTAATTGTCGTCAAACCCTGAAAGTGCTGTAAGCTCTGTGTCTTTTCCATCTCTGGTGCTCAGTGGTCTACTGTGTTTGTTGACAGGTTATAAGGAATCATAGCTGATCTAGAAAACAAGCTGGACAATCAAACAGCTAAACATGCCCGATCCACAGTGGCTCGCGACTTGGAACTGGAGGCATTAAGACCACAAGAAGAAAAGATGAGGCTGGAGATTGTACAGATCAAGGAAACCACAGACAGGTTAATACACTCGGCTGAAAGATTTGACCAGCTTTCACTCCCGGTTCACAACCACCCAAGCTTAAAATGGAAAAATGTTGTTTTCCTTAATTAAGAGCCAGTTTTAATATATTCATGAACATTACGTATCCCATTTTTTAAATCCAGGTACAAGAAGGAGTTTACTGTAGCCATGGAGCGAGAGTCATCCTTGGATCGATCTACAGCACAGCTGGAAGTTGACTGGCAGCGGCGATGTGAGGACACTGAAAGAGGGGTGTATGCCAAGCAGAAGCAACTGATTAACGGCCTTACGAAGCAAAGAGATGAGGTACGTACTATCAGGCCTCCCTGGACCCTGTTGCTTGAAAGCCAGTTAAACTCTTGTTACCATGGTTCCTGTCTCTCTTGTTGAAAAGAATTTTCACAGCTATTTAAAGTGGCCATTTAAAAGTGACCAAAGTCAAACTGTACATCAAGATTTACTTGCAGGAATCCTCATCACTTGGTTATGACTGTCTTAAAAATTGTCGCTAATCCTTGGATAGCTTAATCCGCTCTGTCCCTGATTTCCTTACATGACCGTCGACTTTTTCTGGTTAACAAAATATCTGGTGTGTAAAATTGCATGAAAGCACTGTTTCACTGTTTGGCTTCAGCATATACTGTAGGTCACAATTTATGTCAAGGCAAATAATTATTGAACTGTTATCCAAAAGTGACCAGTGCTTGTGTCGTGCCTTGGTCTCACATTAAAATAGGCTACGTTCAAGATCCTACGTGTAACATCTCAGTAATCTGTGTTAATCAGAGAAACAAAAAAAAAATGGGTTTGAATGCACTCGATTTGTAAATTGTTTATTGGTTATTTTTGTTTATTCTGTTAAATTGTTAATCTTTTACCTGTTGTTTGCTGGCCAGCGTAAGTTTAAACAGGGTATCTATCGGGGTTTTTTGGAAGTTCTCGACCTTCTCTACCATCATTTATTAATAGCAATGAAATAATAATAATGATAATTTTTTTAAAGCAGATTTTCTCATGGAATCAAAGGATACAAAATTTAATTTACAACAAACATGAGATATACAAAATAATAATATTCCAGCACCATGAGTCATTTTCTACATCATTTCCTGAAGTGACTGTGCAGGCCCACTCTGCTGTAGCAGTCCCAACTACAGATGGTGCAAATAAGGTCAAAATTGGCTCACATGCAGGTCTACTCTAAGATCTATCCTAAGAATTTTCCAATAGCAAATCATGATTACTTGTTTCCTTTGTTTCTTATCAGTCTGTGGCGCTTGCTCAAGAACGTGACCGTGAACTGTCTCAACGGGATGACCTGATTCGCGTATTGACTCAGACTAGGGACCAGGCTCAGTTGCAACCCTTCAGCGTCATGGGCTTGCCATTCCGACACAAATACCAAATAAGGAAGAGCTGGAGACATTACGTACACATGACACTGAGAGTCTTCAGGACTTGCCTCCTGAGGAGAGAATCAAAGCCCTAGAAACACAGAATGACAGTTTACGAGGTATTATACGACAGATGCGGCACGACATGGAAGACCTTAGCAACCAGTTGGCAGCCAGGCCTCCTTCTTATGGTGCAAGGCAGAGATGGAGAAGAAGGGGCCTCGGTTCCACTGGCTAAAGGTGCGAAACCTTGCCTAGTCGCCATGATATCTTATGTTTGTCAGTGGTTAGAAGGTGAACACCAACATTAATTTAAGGAAGATTTATTTGAGAATTTAAGAGGTTACTGTGAATTATAGTCTATTCATTGCAAATTTAATGTTGCCATGGTTGAGGCATTTTGCAGCCAAAAAGCTGTGAATTTGTAATTGCTGTTTTTGAACCACAAAGTGAAACTAGCAGTATGTGAAAAGGCTGATTGTCAACGAACCGATTTCCAAGGACTTCTGGGATCAATATAATATTAACATCTTTATCACCACACATGGAAAACAGCGTCGTTTTTTGTCCGTAAACAGTGTAGTAATGTGTTTCGTTTGTATGTTCGTGTTTTGTTTTTCTTTGGGGGGAGGGGGAAGTGGCATCTGTTTTCACAGACTACTGTAATAACATCTAAGAATACCATCTCTTAACAGAGTACGTTGAATCACTTGAAAAGGAAATCACAGAGTTGAAATCAAAGAAAAGGCCACTGCGACAGCAGATCGAAGATGTGGCATCACAATCAGCCAAACCTCCTCTTCGTGGTCGGTCATCATCGCAAGGCGTTCATCCCCAGGATCCATTTGTACAGGCCCATATCAAGGAACTTAATGAAACAATTGGTAAGAATGCAACAACTTGGTAACAGACTACAAGTAGAATGGAAGAAAATATACTCTCCTTTTATTATTACTGTGGAAACTTAGGCCTGTTTCAAACGTTGTGCTACTGCCGTTCCATTAGCTGGCTCGACTGTAGCACGACTGTATAGCACAACTTGATTTCAGACGTCGAATTTTATTCAGTCTAATATAATTTGGATTAATAGCTCCTCTAAAACAAAACTCTAAACTGAGTTTTAGGAATTTATCAAGCTTTTAAATATATTTATAATTTATGAATTAAGTTCGGCCGCCAGTGGCACGACGTTTGAAACCAAGTTGTGCTACTTGCGTGTAGCACGACAGAGGTACACGGCATTGGCACACCTTGGTTTCAAACGTCGTGTCAAAGTCGAACAAGGCAGTAGCAGGGCGTCTGAAACGGGCGTTAAGCAACTAATGAACTGAAAAACTTTGTTCATGACAGCAAAAATGATACGTAAGTGAAAATCACGAAATCACAGCAGCGTTTAAATTGTGCACTCCACACAAAAGACTGCGACTGGCCAACCTCGTTCCCAGGGTCTGGATAGGTGTTTGACCTGTCATCGCTAGCCTCAGACAAGCGCGACCCTTATGTCGCGCTTACCGACATACGAGCTTCGCAGGGCATAAGATCAAAAGAGCCGATGACCTGCCTCGGAGCGGGTCATATCGGGCAAAAGAGGTAAAAAACAATGGAGAGCTGTCAAAAAATATGTCGACGCCAGGTGTGAAGACACACAGATTCCCAGGTACCTGGATTTCGCAATATAGAGACGCAATATACAGTCGTGCATTGCCTTATCTTGCCTCGTTAAATGAGGATTCAGGTGGTTCAAAATAACTTCAAAAGTTTCTTTTCTAACCCGAAGTTGCTCTTTGAAATAATCGTCGGGAATCAAGGGAACATTATAGTGGATTTCGAACAATGAAGTCATAGGTCGCGGCAGGCGCCAAAACCTTCGCCTTCGTCTTCGCCGTCTGAGGATTCTCCTATGAAGCTCAATGGCAATCAACCTTCTGCGGCGGAGACCAAGAAGAGCATTGATAATAATCATCTGCTGCAAATTTAGGAGATTAAAATAGACCTGCATAAAAGTGGCGAGCAGGTGAAGCACTCTGAACATGATGTAAACAAAGTGTTGCACGTGAAACGAGTTTCCCGCTAGTACCCGCCAGTAAAACGATACCTAGTATTTTGCTATATGTCGTTCGTGCGCGACCGCAAGCCTGGCCATTCTAATTGGATTATATTATGCCAGGATTTGTCCACGATCATTTTTTGGTAGCGACATATGAACACATCTCTTCGAACGCGACCCCAAGTGTTAGAGAGGTGATTGTGCGGTTTTCCATTTAGAAGCTTTCAAAAAGTGAATTCGATGCTTTCCTTGTTGATCCAGCGCGCTGGGAAGAGTCGCAGCGGCATTTCTCAAACAAAATCTAGAGCAGTATCTCAGGAGTGGTATCGTTTGAAGTCTTCAGAAGCGGGAGTAGGGACCTTTTTTAACATGAACGTAAATGTCGTTAGTGCGCAGCGTTATCTCGGCAGTAAAAATTCGTTAATGTAATTCAGTTTGTAAAGTAAGAGCAGTTATATATTCCACCGCTAAATTCACAGACCACTGAATTTGAGCCGAATTGAAAAGCCAAGTAGCAGATCTACGTAGGTCATTGTGCATTTGAATTTAAGAAATTAAACAATATCGATTTCCGTTTTTATATGCTTGTTCAAATCGCTAGGTATTGCGAACTACTGCTCTACTAACCGACCAGTTTATAGCGGAGCCTGCGGGCAAAGCCTGCCAGCAGAGCTCCATTGCTAAGCAAATTTAGTAACCTATCGATCCGAGAAATTTTGGTTGTGACGTCAGCGTACGTCCGTACAGACTCTGGGGGAGGGGGAGGGGAGTCCCAAGGCAACCCGACCTGGGGTGGAAAATGCCATCTTTTCTTGGCTGGAAATCGCGCAGTGCTTTTGGGCAACTGGGTTTTTCATGGCGGAAAATCGCATGACCATCGTCGCTTTTGAAAAAGAGGTTTCTTTAAAAAGCTTAAGTTTATTGAGCAAAACGATTGTTCGACAGTATTCAGTAGTTTTAAACTTGAAAAAAACATCTAATATCTACAAATGGAAAGAAAAAGTTCAAAAGAATACTGGTAGAAGGTGAAAACTTCAAGTTACGAAAGCTGCCTTCAAAGGACTTCATCGCTTTGTTTTCTTCACGGCGGAGAGTTTGCCTTGTTCTGAAACACAACCGAGTAAGTGAAGTTTTTTAAGGGTTTAAGGTGCATGATTTTGAGTATTACGGTCAAAGAAATTACATTTTGAAATGGAAATTTAATTTATGTCATTAGAAATGTGTCATTTACTTTTGACTAAAAATTCTTAGTAAACGCGCTCAGATTTGTGACAGATGTAGTCTTGAATATTTTGCCAGGCACGGCCGATTTCACTCTCGTGGACCGACTCACCGCCGTGCTGGAAGTGTAACGCGAATTACATTTAAGTACAAACTTACGGGTTTTCGAATAAACTTTTTCAAAAATGATTTCTCTGTTTATTATTTTGTGTTTGTTTATTCATAACAGTAGAATTTAAAGCACAGTCGCAAGGCAACTGCACAAACATCACTTACGGCGATAATTGCTTTCAATTTTAACTGTCGGGTCGGTTTGTGCAATTCAGTTGTCGATTTTCTTGTCCTAGAACTTTTCAATAGTAATAATCTTTTAAGCGAAGCAGTTGTCGGTTTAAAGCTATTTTATCCGAAAAGCTTCCGAAAAAAGTTTTTTGCGTTCCTCAAAGCGCCTAACTTTAAGCAGGCTTATTTCGCATCCGCAAAACTTGTGCCATAATTTAAAGCATGTTTGGTGCTTGTTTGTTTTCAATCTTGATGGTATAAAGTTTTGACCAGACTAATAGTGGCAGTTCATGTTATTTGTTAACTGAACATCCGAACGCGATGAAGATAACCCATTTACTTCAGAATAAGTTTTATTTTGTTGTTATAAAAAAGCGCCGAGCTTGGATTTACAGAACAGATCCTCAAGTATTGGAGGACAATTCGGAACACTTTCGGGCTTTTTGTCTTGAGAAACACTTTTCGAAAGCGAACGAGCCAAAGAAAGCCCCGAAATGTATTTCAGACCGGAAGGTTTCAGGACTATTTTTGAGCAACGAGCACCAGTTTATTCCTTGGCAGCTCCGCTTTTAGGCTTGGCTAAAACTATATATTAGCGGAGCCTGCGGGCAAAGCCCGCCAGCGGAGCTCCATTGCTAAGGAAATTTGGTAATCTATCGATCCGAAAAATATTGGTTGTGACGTCAGCGTACGTCCGTACAGACTCTGGGGGAGGGTGAGGGAAGTCCCAAAGTAACCCGACCGGGTGTGGAGAATGCCATCTTTTCTTGGCGGGAAATCACGCAGTGCTTTTGGGCAACAGCGTTTTTCTTGGCGGGAAATCGCATGACCATCGTCGCTTTTGAAAAAGAGGTTCGTTTAAAAAGCTTAAGTTTATTTAGCAAAACGATTGTCCGACGGTACTGTTGTTTTAAACGTGAGAAAAAAAAAACAATATCTATAAATGGAAAGAAAAAGTTCAAAAGAATACTGGTAGAAGGCGAAAACTTCAAGTTACGAAAGCTGCCTTCAAAGGACCTCATCGCTTTGTTTTCTTCACGGCGGAGAGCTTGCCTTGTTCTGAAACACAACCGAGTAAGTGAAGTTTTTAAAGGGTTTAAGGTGCATGATTTAGAGTATTTATTACGGTCAAAGAAATAACATTTTGAAATGGAAATTTAATTTATGTCATTAGAATTGTGTCATTTACTTTCGACTTAAAAAAATTTTTAGAATACGAGCTCATATTTGTGACAGATGTAGTCTTAGAATATTTTACCATGCTGGAAGTGTAACGCGTAAACTTTCGGGTTTTCGAATAAACTTTTTCAAAAATGATTTCTCTGTTTATTATTTTGTGTTTGTTTATTCATAACAGTAGGTCAAAGCACAGTCGCAAGGCAACTGCACAAGTATCACTTACGGTGAATAACTGCTTTCAATTTTAACTGTCGGGTAAGTTTGTGCAATTGTCGATTTTCTTGTCCTAGGACTTTTCAATAGTAATAATCTTTTAGGCGAAGCAGTTGTCGGTTTAAGACTATTTTATCCGAAAAGCTTCCGAAAAAAAGTTTTTTGCGTTCCTCAAAGCGCCTAATTTCAAATAGGCTTACTTCGCATCCGCAAAACTTATGCCATAATTTAAAGCGTGTTTGGTGTTTGCTTGTTTTCAATGTTGATGGTATAAATTTTTGACCAGACTTATAGGGGCAGTTCATGTTATTTGTTAACTGAACATCCGAACGCGATGAAGATAACCCATTTACTTCAGAATAAGTTTTATTTTGTTGTTGTACATGAGCGCCGTTTCAAGTTCATTCAAGCCAACAGTCAATAATCAAAGGAGATTTGACAAGCCTTGACAGTTAATGACAGGATATAGAAACATTGCAAAAACGAAGCAAGACGGCTCCTGAGTAAAATATGTGCTCAGTTTGATGCCCGAAAAAAAAAAAATTACGCTGTGCTCAGCCTCTAGAATGACCTTTCAAGCTTGGTTTTACAGAACAGATCTTCAAAATATTGGGAATTAGATGTCTAAACTTTGGTTTAAAACCCTACTCTAAACTGATGCATGCATTTAATTTTAATGCAAACGGGACCCAAAAGTAAAAAAAGGTTTTGTAGTTGTACTTATCAAGAGCGGCCCGTTATTAGAACAATAGTCTTCGTCAGAAAGGGGAAAGAAATGAGCACCTCCTCGGTCGAGTCACTTCATCCGTTTTTTGAGAAGCACAATCAATTGAACCCTTCTCCTCCCTCTCCTTCTAAATTTTAGGGCCACCCGGAGCTACCCATTATGGTTTTCAGACTATGCCTCGACTAGACTTCGTTGAAGAATAAAAGGTTTTCCAAAATCGACATCTAATCACTGTCGTCATCACCAGATGAAACAAACAAACGGTTCTATCGCTAAAACAAAGTAATCGAGTTTGTCGCCAGTCTGTTGGTATTTTACGCTAAAGGTACGAAAATTATGCATTCCTGCTCCTACATGTAATACAAGGCTTAATAGTTGTTCTTTAATACTTCGGACCCGCTGGCCTGAAAAGCGTAACTCAAAAAATCCTGGACTTTCCCCGTACTTTAAGAAACCAAACAAGTTAGATCACAAACCCAAACAGCCCCGTATTCATACTACAAGCTTATCCGACTCTAAAACTGTTGCATAGTTGTACTTACCACGTGGCCTCTCGCTTGAATCAAATTCGAAACTTTTGTATGATCCCTTTATGTGTAACTCTTCCTTACATTCCTGGAAACCGAAAGCAATTTATCATATTTAACGACGTCATACGTATAAAATTCATTTACGTTTTCACTGAATTGAACGTAAATTCGAATTATGGTAAGTTAATACTAACCGTGATTAGACACACTGTAGTAATAGACATTTATCTTGGTTATTCTACAACGGTAAATTTCACCGGGGTGTTTATTATGGTAGTTTTGAAAGTTAAGCAGTCCTAAACGAAGGCCGAAGCAAGAAGCGCCCCAGCTCGAAAACGAAACAGACCCTGAACTCGAAAAGGAAGCAGGCTAAACATCTTGAGATCTATTTTAGGTTACGGTAAAGCTATCTCATATCAAGAATTACTTGGGGTTGTGAACATGAAAACTGTAGAACATAGGAGAATATCCAGTTCGCTTTTGTTACTTTATAAATCTTTATTCTGTGAAGGACCCAGGTACATTCGTGATTTTTTTAGTTTTAAAGACTCAACTTATAACTTAAGAGGTAGTGGTGTTAATCTTAGCATGTCAAGGTTTAACCTTAACTGGATGAAGAACTTTTTCACCTACCAAGTCGCTAAATTCTGGAATTCACTTGCACCCGATCTAAGGAAAGGAAACCTATCCAAGTTTGTCGATTAAGAATAAATCATTTTAATTCCATTTTTATTCTTGTATATTAGAATCAGCTTTAATTTATCTGTTAATATGTATTTATAGCAATTCTTAGTAATCTTAATTCTTACATAGTGGCATTTGCAGTTGTACATTTGTTTCTTATACAAATCTAGTCGTTTTCTATATACTTAATATTTTTTCCATTCTTTACATTTTAAGACAACTTTTTGTTAGCACGTACGTATTTTGAACGAGCGTTAGCTCATTAGACGCTACGTGGGTAAATAAATGATTGATTAATTGATTGATTGATTGATTGATTGATTGATTGATTGAATGATTGATTGATTGATTGATTGATTGATTGATTGATTGATTGATTGATTGATTGATTGATTGATTGATTGATTGATTGATTGATTGATTGAGGGTGGATTCATTTGCAGCATACGCGTGTAGCTGTCGCATCTGCCCGGTAGAAATTTTTATCGTTTTCAAGCTTAAAAACAATGAAAATTCCAATGGACAATTGGTACGGCTATACGTGTATGCCTGCAAATGAGTCCACCCCTCAAAAACGAAGGAAACAAAGCAAGCTAAACTCAAAAACAAAAAACTCTGAGCTCGAAAACGAAGAACTCTGAACTCGAAAATGCCACACCCTGAACACTGAACTCTGAATCCTGAACCCTAAAGTGGGTCATACGAAGAGGCTCCGCCGGAAACACACGTGACTTGGGGGTATGTTAAAGGGTTGGGGTTAAACCTCCTCATATGAAGCTTTATTCCTGAGTAAACGACCCTCCACCCCCCGGGAGAGGGGATAAATGAGTTATTATTACTGATAGATTGTGAAACGACATCATTCTTACAGTAGAACCTCAATTTGACAAAGTGCCAAGGGACTGAGAAAATTGGTTCGTCATATCGAGGTTTCTTTCTCTTCATTACACCATTACTGGACTGAAAAATATCGTTCCTCATACCTAGGACTTCGTTATATAGAGGTTCGACAAATCGAGGTTGCACTGTATTTCTCACATCCTATTAGGTTATTCTGTTTTGTTTAATTGTCCTTTTTTTAAGTAAGGGTTCTTCGTTTTCGAGTTAACACTTTGGGTTCCACTAATTTTTTTGAGGCATTTACGTTTTCACTGAATTGAACGTAAATTCGAATTATGGTAAGTTAATACTAACCGTGATTAGACACACTGTAGTAATAGACATTTATCTTGGTTATTCTACAACGGTAAATTTCACCGGGGTGTTTATTATGGTAGTTTTGAAAGTTAAGCAGTCCTAAACGAAGGCCGAAGCAAGAAGCGCCCCAGCTCGAAAACGAAACAGACCCTGAACTCGAAAAGGAAGCAAGCTAAACATCTTGAGATCTATTTTAGGTTACGGTAAAGCTATCTCATATCAAGAATTACTTGGGATTGTGAACATGAAAACTGCAGAACATAGGAGAATATCCAGTTCGCTTTTGTTACTAAATAAATCTTTATTCTGTGAAGGACCCAGGTACATTCGTGATTTTTTTAGTTTTAAAGACTCAACTTATAACTTAAGAGGTAGTGGTGTTAATCTTAGCATGTCAAGGTTTAACCTTAACTGGATGAAGAACTCTTTCACCTACCAAGTCGCTAAATTCTGGAATTCACTTGCACCCGATCTAAGGAAAGGAAACCTATCCAAGTTTGTCGATTAAGAATAAATCATTTTAATTCCATTTTTATTCTTGTATATTAGAATCAGCTTTAATTTATCTGTTAATATGTATTTATAGCAATTCTTAGTAATCTTAATTCTTACATAGTGGCATTTGCAGTTGTACATTTGTTTCTTATACAAATCTAGTCGTTTTCTATATACTTAATATTTTTTCCATTCTTTACATTTTAAGACAACTTTTTGTTAGCACGTACGTATTTTGAACGAGCGTTAGCTCATTAGACGCTACGTGGGTAAATAAATGATTGATTGATTGATTGATTGATTGATTGATTGATTGATTGATTGATTGATTGATTGATTGATTGATTGATTGATTGATTGATTGAGGGTGGATTCATTTGCAGCATAAGCATGTAGCTGTTGCATCTGCCCGGTAAAAACAATAAAAACAATAAAAACAATAAAAACTCCAATGGACAAATGCCACGGCTATACGTGTATGCCTGCAAATGGGTCCACCCCTCAAAAACGACGGAAACAAAGCAAGCTAAACTCAAAAACAAAAACCTCTGACCTCGAAAACGAAGAACTCTGAACTCGAAAATGACACACCCTGAACACTGAACTCTGAACCCTGAACCCTAAAGTGGGTCATACGGAGAGGCTCCGCCCTTAAACACACGTGACTTGGGGGTATGTTAAAGGGTTGGGGTTAAACCTCCTCACATGAAGCTTTATTCCTGAGTAAACGACCCTCCACCCCCCGGGAGAGGGGATAAATGAGTTATTATTACTGATAGATTGTGAAACGACATCATACTTACAGTGGAACTTCAATTTGACAAAGTGCCAAGGGACTGAGAAAATTGGTTCTTCATATCGAGGTTTTTTTCTCTTCATTACACCATTACTAGACTGAAAAATATCGTTCGTTATACCTAGGACTTCGTTATATAGAGGTTCGAAAAATCAAGGTTCCACTGTATTTCTCACATCCTATTAGGTTATTCTGTTTTGTTTAATTATCCTTACTTTAAGTAAGGGTTCTTCGTTTTCGAGTTAACACTTTGGGTTCCACTAATTTTTTTGAGACGTACAAGCAATTCAACCCTTCTTCTTTGAAAAATGGCGGGGCCCACGCGCCGATATCCAAAATGGTTATCTTAATGGAAGCCATTTAAGAATGAAAGGTTTCCCCAATCATCGCCATCATGTATAGCGTTAATATTCCCGCAGAAACAAGCAGCTTCTATCAGACCAAAACAAATGATCAAGTTTTTTGTCGCTACTGTGCTGATATGTTACGTCAAAGTTACGAAAATTATATAGTCGTACTCTCAAAATTGCAAAGGTAAAGAAAATTCAATACAAGGCTTAATATTTTTAGTTACCTCGAACTGCCTCCCGCTTTGCAAAATGAAACTTCTAAAATCGCACTTCAAGAAAACAAACAAGTTTTTTTTTACTTTTTTAAAATGACAACTAGTGAGCAGCACACAGCGACTCCGTATCTTGTTAACTTGCTTTATTCTCCGACTTGTTCGTCTGATCACACGGACCTCATCAGGGAGTTTAATAAGATAATGAAAGGGAACTAGTTTTATACCCATGTTTTACAGTACAAATCATGTCCAGAAAGGAAGGGAAGACAGCAACAACACCCACATAAACTTACTTGCAGGAAATGACTTTAAAATCCTGCATTACAAAATATGCGATGTTTAATTTTGGAGGTCACGGATTTAACGTTAGGTCCTTGAGCCCCCAAATTAAACGTTTCTTATTTTACGATGCTGTAAGTCGAAAATGTGCATAATGGATACTGATTTATGGTCGAACTCGCTTTTAAATCTATGGGGAGCATCATATTTCAATCAGCACTCAATTTAAAATGTTTGTTCTTTGTACTTCCACCTATTAAACAGCCTCGAAAATTAACAGAAGTGTTTTTAGATTAAAAAGCCAAACAGCTTCATATTCATACTATTTACAGGATTATCCGACTCCAAACTGTTGCATGTATGGTCATAGTAGCGATGGCAAGACAGTCCCCCAAAACAAGTATTTGTAGTTGTACTTACCAAGTCGCCTCTCGCTTGAATCAAAATCGAAACGTATAAATGATCCTTTTTATATGCTTCTCTCCTTATATTCCTGGAAACTGAGAGCATTTTATCATATTCAACGATGTCATATGTATAAAATACGTTATGAATAATTAAGGCCACACCAGGTTATTTACAACAAGTTTTTTTTCACATTCAAATTGAATTTAAAACAAACCCAAAACAGTAAGCCTGCGTCATTTACTTTCCTTATTCTACGACGGTAAATTTTAGCGAGGTGTTTCTTATGGCAGGTTCGACAAACGAAGCACTCCTAAACCATTAAGACTGAAGCACAAAGCACCCCAGCTCGAAAACGAAGCAACCTGAACTCGAAAACGAAACACGCAGCACCGAAAGACCCTATTAAAAACTGATTAAACTTAAGATCGAAGCACCCTACTGGCTCAAAAACCGGAAGCACACTGAACTCGAAAACGAAGCAACCTTAATAACCCAAAATAGGAATTCAAAGCGTATACATTAATAAGGCTTTCAGCAGGATCTTTGAAAACGAAATAGGAACATTCAGTGACATTAACACTTGATTTTGACGACTTAATTGGTGAGCAATAGTCTTGTAGAGTGCTAACCATACCTGGTAGATAAATGACCTTAATGGTAACAACGGTCTGCTTCGAAGCAACAATATATGTATGAGACAAACTGCCCCGCTATTTGCATATCGTTTCATGATTGCAGTCGACGTTTTATTAATTCACATCCGTGGTAGCTCAATGTACCAGCCAGCTCAAGAATACACTCTTTTTTTTATAAGAACCTTTTTTATAAGAACGTCGAGGCTGGAATTGGCCAAAATTTTAAGAACATGCTAAGAACATACCCAGGCTGAGATTTTGTTAAGGAAGTCTTTATCTTGTCTTCATATTTGTAGAATATGCTATGTGAAAATCAAATTAAGTGTAATAATTTGGTCAGAGTAAGTTACAACCTTTTTGAGCCCCAAATGCTAGAATTTTTGTGATGTCGCAAGTCATTTCTAAAACAAGAAAACACGTATAACTTTTAAGAAATTGGTAGAACTTGACCTATTTGTTCTTTATTTCATTTAGACTACTATGATTTATGAAATGCTGTTCAATTAATCTTAAGAACATTGTTAAGAACGTCTGAGGCTCAAATTACCAAAAAAATAAGAACATTCAGTTCCGGTTCAGCCTCAGCTTAAAAATCAGACGTTCTTATAAAAAAAAGAGTGTAACCTGAAGAGCGGATATTTTGCGGAGCGGTTCCGTTGGGTACTCCTGAATTATCGTTTCGAAATATTGTAACGAATACAGAAAAGACGTCTTATAGGAAAAAACTGTTTTGAAGTTCGAATAAGGCAAAATCATTTTATTTTTGAAGGTTCTTGATTTTAACAAAAGGTGTCGTGATGGAATAAAGTCATTAAGGTTGATTGCCAATACGCGATGCTTCAGTGTTGTTGTTAACACCGGACGTCAAGATGGTTATTATGAAAGAGGTACGCACAGAACCTGATATTTAGACAATACTATATTCAGGTAAGCTAGACATTACCTTTCCACTGTGGATTACAACCCGATACCAACCAAAAGAGAAGAAATGTCCACATTTTCGGTTATTTGGTCGGAGATATGTGCCAATTGTTGACGTGTTAATGTTGTAATTATCGGGATTTTGAGAGCGTTTGTACTCGGCGCTGATAAAAAGCCCGAAACTAATTTTTAAACCTAGTTTAAGAACGGCATTTCCTCTTTCAAGAATTCTGAATTTCAAGTGATTCGGTGTTTCAGTGCCAGGGAGGGAAGCTTTCTCTTGAAACAATGTGCCAAACTGAGAATTCTCAGCAAGCGAATTTTAGTGGTTTTCAGCAGCCTGCCATGATCTTGAAAATTAATCCACAAAAGTATAATTTGACTTAAATTACTTGTAAACTCTTCAACAGCAAATTTCTAAGCTTAAGCTCAAAACAAGATTTTTCCATGACGCGAATTAAACAGAGCGAAGTTTACGAGAAGGTATGATTCGCGTTTATTCGGGGTGTTTGTAGAGACACGTAGTGCGGTAAAGGTTTTTTAAGTTTTTGGAGATTTAAAAACATTTTCTCAACAAAAAATGCCACCACGTTTCTAGAGCTACCACGCGGTATCTCTGGGCGAAAAATGAAGAATTTTGATTTTTCATCATGTGCCACGTATTTTCGATTTCGCTCGGTCTTAGTGGACATTGCCTCTTAAAGTCTTGTTAAGTGTTATGAAGTATTGTTGAAAGTCTTTTGTCTCAATAAAGGTATATAAAAAAGAAGCATTTGAAAAAACAGTGCAGAAATCAATAACAAGAACTGTTAGATCGAGCTTTCCTTGTTAAAATACTAAATCTGTTCGGGTAGCAGAACGTTGTTTGATTTCCCTATGGTGTACACAGAAGGTGAAACGAGCTATCAAGCAGTGATGGGCTAGCACAGTTTAATCTGGGAAAGAACAAAAAAGAAAGAAAGGGTATTTTATCTTTCTCCATTCAATGGTGATTGCTTCCACGCCCAATTGCATCTCGTATTTAAGCTGTTTTTAGTCGCACCATCATCTGTTCTTTCTTCCTTCATCTGTGGTTTTGTTTTTGGATGAAGTCTTGGACTTTAACCCATTGATCATCGCACTTTTGCCGGCTGCAAACTTCCCAGCGGGCTGACGTAAAATCGAATGAATGTTCAAGATAATAGCTGCAGTTACTCATAACTTTCACCGTGTACTGTGTACCGTGTTAAAAGTGGTTTACTGCTGTTATATTTCGCCGTGGTTGTTTGTTTGTTTGTTTGCTTTTGCAATAATGTTATCCCATTTCCCTCCCATTTCGGCGCCTGCCACGCGGCCTAGCTGCAAGAAGCATACTACACCACAAAAAGTTTGAGGGGCTTCGCGTGAGAAATCAGCCACGCGTGATTTTGATTCGAGTGACCTATTGCTCGCATGGCTGATTTTAAACAAGTATTATATAATATTCTTATTGAAAGTAACGGTCAACGCAAATAACTTCAAATTCGCCAGATTTTACCGTCTTGAGCGCCAAGAACGAAAAAACACGACATCTAAGGGTGCCGTGTGGTTAATTGTAATTATTTAAAATTTATTTTTACAAATTTAGCCAGCAAAAACAGAAATATCTTATGTTGACACTGATTTTTCGTTTTCGAGGCAGTTAGCATCTTCTGCATCCAAAGCCATCTGTATCAACCTTTATGAGTTGATCTTTAGTTGTTAACTTCAAGTTAACAACCTTAAAATTATTAACCATCCATTATGACTTCTGCAGTTATTGTCTATTAATCTTGTTCTGAATGAGCACTCTTCCTCCAAAAAGCTTCAAATACTCCAGCTAAAAATAATGCGAGCAATAGCACTTTCCTTAATCTCCTATGCACACATAATTTAGGCTCATCACACAGTCTCTTTCCTCCTTCACTAAGTATCCAAGTAGATTGCAAGCAGACTTCTCCTATCTCCTCCTTTGGAGGCGTCGGCACACAGGCCGTAGTATTTGAAGGTGCAACAATGACAGACGGTTTGGTCGGTTAGCCATGATGTGACCCCTTGTAAGTCTTGTAATCGCGTGATGGGTTAACGTGAACTTCATCACAAAGCGCACGTGCTGCAGCAAGTACTTCATGTAACGATCACTGAGAGCAAATGTCTTCATTTGTGGGCAATGAGTTTGATATGTGAAAGTACAAACAATCCAAAGCGCACACCACCAACATAAAATTTTAAATACGATACAGCGTATTTAGCTACTTTTTTTCTATTTCTGTGAAATAATGTTTCCAAAGGGTCGTGACAACGGCAAATTGACAATAATTTTAAGAAAAGGCAGGACCGTTTTGAGTTTAGAAAACATGTTAAGACATGCAGAAACACTAGTATTTTTTACACAACATTTCAAATGTAACGCCAATAGTAAATGAGCTGCAGATGACAGACGTTTCTGTCGAAACATGTTTTCCGTAACTCAGCACTCTCGTAATGTAATGTAACTTGGCCAAAGACAATTTAACTCCGGTGTAGTCAGAAAAAAAAAGAGAAACATTCAGATTGCAAGTGGAACCATATTTTATAGGACCTGAACGTAGAGCCAAATGCAGTGTACGTGAAGAACGAAATGTGAGCTCAAAAACAACAAACTTGAAATGGTACGTTAAAATTAGCGTTTACACTGTCATGGATAAATTTGAAAAGACAGGTATGCAATTCAGCCGCCCAGTTCAGTTTATTGGATCGTAAGAACATATTGTTCCGAAACACTTAAAATGCAACACTATGCAAGAGTGACTGTCTGCTAGAATAAACGCATATAAAAACTCGTTTTTATTAAAACTATTTCCAGTATGGCCATTGCCAGCCTGCGTTGTAAATGCACAACATGTATCAAGTTTTAAAGAGCAGGCCACATTTCTTATTACATGCAAATATTAAAGCGAAGACATAGTCTGTTTATACATCTTTAGTATTTTGTATTTTTGTCAACATTCTGCTTTTAACATTATGACTTATTCATTTTAATACACCGCTAGACCACCAGTGCTAGGATTAGCTATGCTAAATTAAGCACTAACTAAACTGATACCGAAACGATTAAAGAGTCAAACAGCCTTCTGGCTACTTCTTCTTTGTTTTCTGTTTTCTCTCCCAGTCGGGAGCGCTTGAGGCCGCGGGTGAGAAACTAAGTCATCAGTATTTATTTATTTATTTAAAGTGTATGCACGAAGTGCGACAAATGGTAGCGACTTTGCACGAAATATTCATGAATAGGGTCTTCAGTAAAACTTTCAGTTTCTGAATCAATGATTGCACGTGTGTTAAATCGTGTGCTACGGAGTTGTGATTTTAAAGCATTTTTACATAAAGAACTGTCGAAGTCCGGCTTTTTTACTTTCAAACGTGGAGCAATTGCAGAATACCCCGCCACTTCATTTACATGTGTCGGAACGCTTTGAAGAACGAGGCATAACACAATAGGCACTTTTGTTATTCAATGAGATGGAAATAAGTGGCGGGGTATTCTGCAGGTAAGCCTCAAACGTTAATAGAAACTTTTTAGAAGTTTTCCAACAAAACAAACAAAAACTACAATAATACTTCTTATGGCTAACTAGAGCTTGGGAAACGCGTGTAATCTTCAATCCAAAAATTTTCGATCCCTAAATTGCAACGTATTGTTCTTTTCGGGACAGTGAACAATAGCTGGTAGAATTTAATTTCCATAATTAGCATAGTCTTACTTTAAACATTTGTGTTTATTCGGTAAGCCTTCGGAAGCCCTAAAACCACCAATTTTGTGTCCGAGAGTACAGCACAGAATAGAATTTCCTGAACAGTCACAACAGGCAGACAAAATAGGTGTATTGTAGATTGTCACAACAGAAGCAATTTTTTCAAACAGGCTTTGTAACAAAATATTGAAGGCTTCAAAATTAACAACTGTTATGTAATTTCATTTTGCCGTATTTCTCCTGTAAAACATTTTCTTTTTGACCTCTTCCCAAAAAATATTGAAATCGATGACAATCGATGCCAATCGATGATAATCGATGACAATTGATGAAAATCGATGGCAATCGATAACAATCGATGGCAATTAAAAAACACAAATTTTTTGGCCATCGATTGGTCATCGATTTCCGATATCAATCGATTAATTGCTATCGATTGTCATCGATTGTTATCGATTATCGATTTTATCGATTGGTCAGGCCGGGATAAATACTACAGTTAGCGCCACTCGAGCGCCATCTTGTTGCGTCCACAGGACACCCAAGGTATCATTCAATAGAATCTATTTCCTTCACGGACAAAATGTTGGAGGACATATTGTTTCCCAGTATTTCAGCAGGATACGAACCGTAATCTTCTCCTTGTCCGCGAGGGTTCGAGGTAAAATTATCTCAAGAGTATTAGAAGTATTTTGTCTGTCTTGGGCCATACCTATGTCAAGAGACGGTAGCGACAGGGACTCTACGGAAGCTTTGACGACATACCGCTAGGTAAGTTACTTTTAACTATACCTGCCAACTCTCACGCATTATGCGTGAGTCTCACGTCTGTGGATCCAAGAAATCGATCTCACACATCGAGGACAATTTCTCACGCCTGACTCACAAATCCGGACAACTTGCAACCAGGGCTTAATAAAGGGCTCTTAATGTTGAGTTTGAGTCCTAACTGTATCAGAACGCACTAAAATGTCGCGTTTCAGTTTGCCATCGGAAAAGCTTCAAATAGCTTCGGAAGTGTTCAGAAATCGTCGGAAAATCTTCGCAGAGTTTCGGTAGCGTTTGGAAGTCTTTCGGAAATCGTCGGAAATCTTCAGAAGTCGCCGGAACATTTTCGGAAATCCAGGTCACGAGGAGACAAAAATCTCACGCATTTGACTTAGAAAAAGTTGGCAGGTATAATATAACCAGGCTTCCGAAACCATGGTCTTTGAGCTTTGGCCACCAACAAAACTGATCAAAACCTTTCAGGAAAATTAATAGATGAGGAGTATAAGCAAGCAATGGGGTTAATTTCGTTCAATAAGTTGTTACCAACACTGGGAATGAACTCTCGCGATCGCTCGACAGGAAAAATATCTCTTGGAATGTTGATGTTTTGAGCATCGGTTGGCGCAACATTATGAAAGAAAGAATCGCAATCAAAAGAAATTAAAATAAAGTTAAAAAACGGAGTTTTATTAACCTGACTCGAACTTGACTCGTGACTCGAAGATGACTCGCGCTCGAACTTGACTCGCGCTACGAGTAAACTCAATTACCCAACCCCAGGAATGACTGGAAAGATGCCTGAAATCCTAATGATGGCCTTGTCAGTCAGCTCTTTCCCATGCACGAGACACCACCAATGAAGAAGTCTGGTTACTAGACATGTATGCTTGACCGTGCGATCCAAAGAGAAGTCTGGGCTTAAATAAATTTGCAAATGGCGATATTTTGATCTTCGCGATCTTAAGGCGCGGCTACACGAGCGATTTTTTGCTTGTGATGGTGATGCGATTTTTTTGAAATTGTCAGGTCGCCAGCGCACGGCGAAAATCACACGTGTAGCCACCCTCTGACGAAGTCCGTGACTTTGTCGCAAAAAATTCAACTCATTGAATTTCTCGCGATTTTTTTCTGCGATTTTTTCATCTGTTGCATCACCTGTGCGAGGGTGGCTACACATGCGATTTTCACTGCGCACTGGCGACGAGACAATTTTCAAAAAAATCGCATCACCATCGCAAGCAAAAAATCGCTCGTGTAGTTTTGGTGTTATTTTTGCCTATATATAACTCTATAACTGGATATGTTACAAATTTTTATCTAGCTTATCAAGATGACTTCTTATTTAATACTATGAGTCTCTGTGTGAATGTTCGTAAAGTACTGATCGCAATTCCTGCATTAGCAGACACTGGATATATTCATGGAAACCGTAGAAACTTCATCTCTACAAGAACTCGTTCAACAGAGAGAAAAATAATGAATGGAGGGAAGCCCAAGAATTGCAGATCAAATCACTGCAAAGTGCTCTTAAGGAGAAAGAAAGACAGCTCAATAACGAAAAGTTACGATTCAGGAAACTGAAAGAGGATTTCGAGTACAACTTGAAACTGTTAGAAGAAAGAGACCAAGAACTTCAGAGATACGATGTGTTGTTTTCACAGGTTAAAAACATTAATAGTTCAAGGGATGGTGAAGTTAGTGACCTGAAAATCCAGCTCTATGAGCTCAAACTAAAGTTGTTGCACAAAAGCAAAACCATTACCAACAGGTAACCATTTTCAAATTAAAGCTGTTTACTTCTGCTCAAATTGTTTACATTTTAACCACAGACCACAAGTTTGGATACAAAGGAGTTTATTGTCACACAATGCAAATCTGTGGTACAGTGGAACCTCCATTTAACGAAGTGCCAAGGGACTGGAGAAATTGGTTCGTTATATCGAGGGTTTGTTATATCGAGGTTCTTTTTCATACATCACACTACTACTGGGCTGAAAAATATCGTTCGTTATGCCGAGGACTTCGTTATATAGAGGTTTATTAAATCAAGGTTCCACTGAACAAAACTGAATTCACAATAAGAGTCCAACACCATATGGGTGGGAGGGAATTAGGGTAATTGTGAAGAACAACTCCTCTCATCTGACTGTCGGCCAACTGTGGGTAACCTGTAAATAAATAAATACACTTTATTTCAGTAGGGTGCATGATAACAGTCAAACTGTAGTCTCCCTTATGGCCCTACGTCCAGGTCGAATTGGAATTTGGAAATGTTGGTTTTTATGGAGGGAGGAAAACCGGAGTACCCAGAGAAAAACCCTCGGAGCAAGGACGAGAACCAACAACAAACTTAACCCACCGTTTGACGCCGGGACCGGGAATCGAACCCGGGCCACATCGGTGGAAGGCGAGTGCTCTCACCACTGCGCCATCCCTGCCCACTGCTGGTAACAGCAGTGGGCCAACAGTCAGTTACCTCTGTTGAGTGATCTGTCAGCTGACTGTTGACTGATGGTTGGTGATCTGACAGTGATCTGTCGTTAACATACTCTTTGAAA
Organism: Siderastrea siderea; assembly: GCA_964030785.1. Lineage (NCBI taxonomy): Eukaryota > Metazoa > Cnidaria > Anthozoa > Scleractinia > Rhizangiidae > Siderastrea > Siderastrea siderea. Next base: position 72,881,951 of record OZ034966.1, on the reverse strand, counting down.
TTTTGATAAATACAGTAACTGCTGTATTTATTACCCTCAATGATATGGTATATTTATTTTCCTCTCTATATACATAAAATTATCGCACTCAATAACACAAGCATCCTGCTGATGTAATAGCAGTTTTTCCTGGTTCACTCTTTGTAGTAATTTACCCTCAATAACTCAACTTTACATTTAGTTCTTGAAACTGTTTTGTCTTGCCTGTGACAGTCCAAGTTGTAAGGATTGTACCGTCTTTGATCTTTTCTGACAGCGCTTGAGAGAACATCAAAAAGAATTAAATCAGTTTAGACTCAGCAAAGAGAATGAAGTCAACAAAGAAAGAGAGGAATTTGAGGCTTTTAAGAGAGAACTACAGACTCAGCTGAGGTATTTTTTTCTGAGATAACCGAAAAAATACTTGGATGAGGTGTGAGGAATCAGGAAATTATTTTCAACCATAAGTACCGGTATACATATTCTCAACTTTATCAGCCAATAAAGAGTTAAAGTATGCTGGTACCCAGGGAGATGAGGACAAAAATTTTAATGTTATTGTCATTCTCTCACAACTGAATGGGTGCTACTGTTTCAGATGATGTTTTAAAGTAACACGTTGTACGATCCTACATAATCCTACTCAGCATCTTTTAAAATCTTACAGGATCTAGCAGAAGATCACATTTTTAAATAAAGATAAAGATAATAAACAAAGATAAATAAGAAACTGCAGGATCCTAAATAGCTTCTTAAATAGAATCTTCTAGGATCCTATTAATATCAAGATCCCAGGTTAGTAACTTTATATGAACCTATTAGGATCCTGTTCAGATTCTGTGTAAGATTTCTGTTCAAGAATGCACAATTCTAGCAACGTACAGCAAAGTACTATAATTTCATTTTGATGCCAAATTCTTCTGTTGACTTCAGGGCAGCCGAAGAGGATGTTGAAGCACAGAGACAGGAGTTAATGGCAGGATTTGATGATTCCCTGCGCAAAAGAGAACATGAGTTTAGAAAGAAAGCTGACGACTTGAGTAATTGCTTACTTGCTAGTGAACTAAAGGTGTGTTATTAAGAGCAGAACTTCCATTAAGGGCTGTAATCTGTAACACTTGATACAGATCAAAAGCTGAGATGCTTTGTGGGATTTTAATAGGTTTCTCTCGAAACATCACACAGTTGAGTGTAATTATATGTAGTCATGGATGGAGTTCAGTGCCATGTGGGCATGTAGCCTGCAAGACAGGCATATGTTTTGGACAAGTATTCTCAAAACGCATAGCTGCCATAATGGATTTTGAAAGAAGAGGTTTTGTTAATCCAACATGGTGGCTCTGTATTACATTCTGGCACTCATCATTGCCCCATAAAATGCCTTCACTGCATGCTATGCAATGTGTGACTCAAACAGGAATGAGACAGGCAGTTTTTCAGGAATGTGAAATGCATTTCCAGAATTTAACATGTGTTTTGATAAATTTGTCTCACAAGTGCATTGGTACTTAAAAAGGGTGCCTCACTGTTGTATAAAAACATCTCTTATTCTCAAATGACTGCTGCATTTGCAGGTCAAAATGCTTACCAAAGAACTAGAGTTGGTCAGAGTTCAGTGGAGGAACCAAAGATGAGCTAGAGGGCACTGAAACAGCCATCCGTGATCTAGAAAAACAACTCAAACAGAAGGAGTGGGAGTTAACAGATGAAAAGAACATGAACTGAGCTAAGGTAGCTGAACTGGAAGCAGAGACTGAACAATTAAGATCTCTAATGAGCAGGTCACAGGAGAGATTTGAACACAAGCATGCAGAGTTGGATCGGTATGCAAGGGAGAAGGAACAGGCCCTTGTTGCAGCTAAGAGGTATGTATTGTTAAAGAGAAGACTTCCTGAACTGTGACTCATAAGCCAGTGAGTGACTTGTCGATGTTGTTATGGGAAGCCATTCTCTTCTCATAATATGACACCCCACATCCCTCACTTCACTAGCCTCCAATCCCCTCTCACCCTGAAACCAAACACCGTGTTATAGGATCCATAATTTGAGTAGCGTTAATTTTTGTGAACGTTAATTTCTGCATTGTCATCATGGTTATCATTTTAATCTCAAATTCTGGATCCAGTCCAGGCAGTCCCTGGTAGAAATTCTGCACAGGATCTCAATAGGATCTTAAGGGCCAATTTTTCTTACAACTGTAGTATGCGGCTTGCTAACATCACGTCTACAACACGATTCGTGACATCTAAATCAAATGTACAACATCTTCAGGACAGTTCCACACAACACAAAAAATGTCGTAGGATTTTGAAACATGTTTTAAAACCCTACGACAGTTGTAGCCACAGTCAAAATTTTGGAACGATGAGTTGTATACGATCTTTGCTTGACGCCAGCAGCACCCGGCGCTACAAAAGTCACATACAACAGTTGTGAGTAAAAGTCTTACTGTCTAAATTGGCCCTAATAGGATCCTGATAAGATCCTACATAAGATCCTGTAGGATCCTATTGACATCCTGTAGGATTCTGTAGGATCCTATAGGATCCTATTTAAGTTCCTATAGGAGCCTAAACAGGACCCTAGACAACCTTAAGCAGGGTCCTGAAATAACGTAAGGACGGTGCCTCCTAATACAGATGTATTTTTTGCAAAGGTTATGAATATGGGGAAAAGTAGATCTTAGCAAGGGTTATTGATATCCAAAAAGAAAAATGTGGGTAACCACGCATTTTTTAGAGATAATTAAGCAACCATAATTCTAAAAAAGCGTTAAAATACAAAGGATGTATGACGATTTCTTTCCAAATTTAGGCTAAATTATCTCTGAAAAATGCGTGGTTACCCACAATTTTCCTTTTGGATTCTGACAGCCCTTGATAAGATCTGCTTTTTCCACATAATCTTAAACCGCACAAAAATATTGTTGTATCAGTGGGCAAATTCCTTAAGAAACCCGAATATCCCGAGATGCGCAGAACGTACATTGTATGTTCAGTAACAAAAGGAGGCACCGTCCTTAATAGGATCCTGAGTAGGATCCTATAAAACATGGGCAGAGGATTATTGCCATTCAGGATCCTGGGTAGATCCTGTGTGAACTTACAGGATCCTAGAAAATCCTGTAGGATCCTGTATAGGATTTCTACCAGGGGTCTAGAAACCTAGAAAACAATAAGCTTTCCCACAGTTAGGCAGATTGTAATGAGTGTAAAGAAATTGCCTTACACACCTGTAGTTCTGTTTTGTTTGGATTTTTAAATTCTGTGATGAAATACTTCCAGTTGTGACCGCAAACTGTTTCTTGTGTTAATCTCAAGTTAATTTTCCCTCATTCTGAAAAATTTCTCCCTCTTTCACATTAAGTTCCTTTATTGGGAAGTAATGTTAATAATGTTAATCATGTTAATTTCAAATACATTTACTGTAATTAAGACGAGCATTAATTTCCCATAATAAGTGACTAGGGTAAGTTATACTAGTGGTTGGTGACTGGGTGTGATTAGCACCCAAAGAGCAGTTCCTAAAAAGAGATTCAACTGTATAATTAAATATCATCAATTATTTTCTGTAAATGATCCACATGTAATAAGCACCCAGGAACTTAAGACAGGGGGCAGGAGGGATTAATAAGAGAGAGACATTTAATTACAGAGAGGCATTTTATTAACTTTGCTGAAAAAAAATGGAAAGCAAGGCTTCCACTTTCCTTGAACCCTAATTAATAATAATTTATTGTCCAAATTATCATTTATTACGTTTCATTTCATCGGTTGTGCCAATATCAGAATAGGTGATACCAGTTCCAGGACAGCCTGGATTTAAGGAGGGAGTCTATTAGAGAAGAGGCATCTATTAGAGAGTGGACATTTCAATAGAGATTTTGCGTTTTTGCCAATAGGCACATAGTGAGCTGGAAAGGACTCTAGAAGAGAAGATCCGTGGATTACAGAATCAACTGGAGACAGAGCAGGTGGAATGCCGCAGACTGCTATGGGCCAACAAGGATGCTGAGAAGGAAAAACAGTTGGAAGTTCAAAGGTAAAAGGATGTGATTACATTTGCAGATAAAATTCTTCAAAAACTAATTGTGCGTATGTTGTACCTGGACTAATTAAGGCTGGGACAAATGGGTTTTGCTGTTGAGCAAGTTAAATAACAGAAAAGCTGTCTTCTGGTGATTAAATAATAATAATAATTTTGATAATCATCATTATCATCATCATCATCTTTTGAGAGAAAAGCTCCTGTCAATACGAGTAGTTTTCAGGGAGGTCCTCTGCAAAGTAAGAAGTAATAAGGAACTAAAGCAAAATAACAACAGAATCACATTTAGGCAGCTGACTAACCAAGAAAGATTGAAGTGCATTTAACCTCAAAAATGTTTTTTGCATGGTTAATTCTCAATGTGCACCTTTCTTAGATATTTTAGGCCCTTTTCTCAACATATTTCTTGGAAGTTCCACTCTTAGTAGACCTATAAAGTTGTGAAAACCGGTCGTTATTTGATTCCTGACTGAGCAAGTAGGGGCATGGGTCTATTGCTGAAATGACATCACAAACTGTTTTGCATTGCAGTACAGTTCTCTGAAAATAACGATGCAGAACAGTTTTTGACGTCATTTTGGGAATAGACCCATGTCCGTTTTTAGCTTGGTTGTGGATCAAATAATTTATCTGCAAGTTTTAGGAACTTTGCAGCCCAGAACTGAAAGAGAAATTTCCAGGAGAAAAAGGCAAAATATAGTTTAGACAGGAACAGAGATTTATTCTAGCTCAAAAAATATTTTGAGGTTAGGTGCATGTCCCAGGCAACTGGACAACTTGAGTGCATGCTAGAAGTAAAATCAGGAATTTTAAGTTTTCTGACTATTTTATTTTTATATGTGTTTTTTTAATTGTCGTCAAACCCTGAAAGTGCTGTAAGCTCTGTGGCTTTTCCATCTCTGGTGCTCAGTGGTCTACTGTGTTTGTTGACAGGTTATAAGGAATCATAGCTGATCTAGAAAACAAGCTGGACAATCAAACAGCTAAACATGCCCGATCCACAGTGGCTCGCGACTTGGAACTGGAGGCATTAAGACCACAAGAAGAAAAGATGAGGCTGGAGATTGTACAGATCAAGGAAACCACAGACAGGTTAATACACTCGGCTGAAAGATTTGACCAGCTTTCACTCCCGGTTCACAACCACCCAAGCTTAAAATGGAAAAATGTTGTTTTCCTTAATTAAGAGCCAGTTTTAATATATTCATGAACATTACGTATCCCATTTTTTAAATCCAGGTACAAGAAGGAGTTTACTGTAGCCATGGAGCGAGAGTCATCCTTGGATCGATCTACAGCACAGCTGGAAGTTGACTGGCAGCGGCGATGTGAGGACACTGAAAGAGGGGTGTATGCCAAGCAGAAGCAACTGATTAACGGCCTTACGAAGCAAAGAGATGAGGTACGTACTATCAGGCCTCCCTGGACCCTGTTGCTTGAAAGCCAGTTAAACTCTTGTTACCATGGTTCCTGTCTCTCTTGTTGAAAAGAATTTTCACAGCTATTTAAAGTGGCCATTTAAAAGTGACCAAAGTCAAACTGTACATCAAGATTTACTTGCAGGAATCCTCATCACTTGGTTATGACTGTCTTAAAAATTGTCGCTAATCCTTGGATAGCTTAATCCGCTCTGTCCCTGATTTCCTTACATGACCGTCGACTTTTTCTGGTTAACAAAATATCTGGTGTGTAAAATTGCATGAAAGCACTGTTTCACTGTTTGGCTTCAGCATATACTGTAGACCTGTCACAATTTATGTCAAGGCAAATAATTATTGAACTGTTATCCAAAAGTGACCAGTGCTTGTGTCGTGCCTTGGTCTCACATTAAAATAGGCTACGTTCAAGATCCTACGTGTAACATCTCAGTAATCTGTGTTAATCAGAGAAACAAAAAAAAAATGGGTTTGAATGCACTCGATTTGTAAATTGTTTATTGGTTATTTTTGTTTATTCTGTTAAATTGTTAATCTTTTACCTGTTGTTTGCTGGCCAGCGTAAGTTTAAACAGGGTATCTATCGGGGTTTTTTGGAAGTTCTCGACCTTCTCTACCATCATTTATTAATAGCAATGAAATAATAATAATGATAATTTTTTTAAAGCAGATTTTCTCATGGAATCAAAGGATACAAAATTTAATTTACAACAAACATGAGATATACAAAATAATAATATTCCAGCACCATGAGTCATTTTCTACATCATTTCCTGAAGTGACTGTGCAGGCCCACTCTGCTGTAGCAGTCCCAACTACAGATGGTGCAAATAAGGTCAAAATTGGCTCACATGCAGGTCTACTCTAAGATCTATCCTAAGAATTTTCCAATAGCAAATCATGATTACTTGTTTCCTTTGTTTCTTATCAGTCTGTGGCGCTTGCTCAAGAACGTGACCGTGAACTGTCTCAACGGGATGACCTGATTCGCGTATTGACTCAGACTAGGGACCAGGCTCAGTTGCAACCCTTCAGCGTCATGGGCTTGCCATTCCGACACAAATACCAAATAAGGAAGAGCTGGAGACATTACGTACACATGACACTGAGAGTCTTCAGGACTTGCCTCCTGAGGAGAGAATCAAAGCCCTAGAAACACAGAATGACAGTTTACGAGGTATTATACGACAGATGCGGCACGACATGGAAGACCTTAGCAACCAGTTGGCAGCCAGGCCTCCTTCTTATGGTGCAAGGCAGAGATGGAGAAGAAGGGGCCTCGGTTCCACTGGCTAAAGGTGCGAAACCTTGCCTAGTCGCCATGATATCTTATGTTTGTCAGTGGTTAGAAGGTGAACACCAACATTAATTTAAGGAAGATTTATTTGAGAATTTAAGAGGTTACTGTGAATTATAGTCTATTCATTGCAAATTTAATGTTGCCATGGTTGAGGCATTTTGCAGCCAAAAAGCTGTGAATTTGTAATTGCTGTTTTTGAACCACAAAGTGAAACTAGCAGTATGTGAAAAGGCTGATTGTCAACGAACCGATTTCCAAGGACTTCTGGGATCAATATAATATTAACATCTTTATCACCACACATGGAAAACAGCGTCGTTTTTTGTCCGTAAACAGTGTAGTAATGTGTTTCGTTTGTATGTTCGTGTTTTGTTTTTCTTTGGGGGGAGGGGGAAGTGGCATCTGTTTTCACAGACTACTGTAATAACATCTAAGAATACCATCTCTTAACAGAGTACGTTGAATCACTTGAAAAGGAAATCACAGAGTTGAAATCAAAGAAAAGGCCACTGCGACAGCAGATCGAAGATGTGGCATCACAATCAGCCAAACCTCCTCTTCGTGGTCGGTCATCATCGCAAGGCGTTCATCCCCAGGATCCATTTGTACAGGCCCATATCAAGGAACTTAATGAAACAATTGGTAAGAATGCAACAACTTGGTAACAGACTACAAGTAGAATGGAAGAAAATATACTCTCCTTTTATTATTACTGTGGAAACTTAGGCCTGTTTCAAACGTTGTGCTACTGCCGTTCCATTAGCTGGCTCGACTGTAGCACGACTGTATAGCACAACTTGATTTCAGACGTCGAATTTTATTCAGTCTAATATAATTTGGATTAATAGCTCCTCTAAAACAAAACTCTAAACTGAGTTTTAGGAATTTATCAAGCTTTTAAATATATTTATAATTTATGAATTAAGTTCGGCCGCCAGTGGCACGACGTTTGAAACCAAGTTGTGCTACTTGCGTGTAGCACGACAGAGGTACACGGCATTGGCACACCTTGGTTTCAAACGTCGTGTCAAAGTCGAACAAGGCAGTAGCAGGGCGTCTGAAACGGGCGTTAAGCAACTAATGAACTGAAAAACTTTGTTCATGACAGCAAAAATGATACGTAAGTGAAAATCACGAAATCACAGCAGCGTTTAAATTGTGCACTCCACACAAAAGACTGCGACTGGCCAACCTCGTTCCCAGGGTCTCTCTCTCCCCGCCCCCCAGAGCGAGAGAAGAGAGACCCTGGTTGGGTTTGGTCACGTGCCTCCTGGACAAATTAGAACATAAGGGAGGGGTCCTCTAATGTCAAGTATTTTGTCGCGTTGTCGTTTGTCGATTTCAAAACGAAGCTATCACTCGCGCGCTCCGACCGCCATTAAACGTGTCATGTTTTACAACAGTCTTCAGGCCGCCGTTTCGAATAGTATCTATTCGAACATAAATTTCAAAGTCAAGCAAGTGTTTTGTGTCGAGGCAATTTATCGTGGACGAGATGTTGTTGCCGTTTTACCGACGGGATATGGAAAGTCCATGATATTCCATCTTCTCCCTTCGCTATGTATATATTTATGTATTTTTAATATTTTATAGTTTTAGTACAGAGGGCCACAAGTTTATTAGTATGTATATACTATTATGTGTTTTACCCTCTTTAAATAAAGGCTTTACTTACTTACTTACTTACTTACTGCTATTCCTCGACAAAATTTTAAAGTGTGAAAGTCGAGTAGCGCCATCTCCTGTAAACATTGTTGTTTCGCCGTTTTAAAAATGCACTGATCAAAGATCAAATAAGAAGACTAAAAGAGGGCAACGTGAAAGCCACTATATTAAGCGTGAAGGGAGAGAATGAGGATTTGGAACTCGATTCCAGCGATGCAAACCCCGCGGAACTTCGAGATGCGAAATACGAAATTGTTTTCGCACATCAGTAATAAATAACACAACAAAAATTATAAACAAAAATGATTTACAACATAGTGACCAAAAATGATATAATTTTTGTTTTTTAAGTAGAAGCAATATATAATACTGTATCATTTATTGACAAAATGTGCTCTTGACATTGTTTTTTGTTATTACATGTAAACAGTACACTACAATCTGCAGAACACAGTAATACAAAACACACCTCTTGACTTGCACCCCCATCATTAAGTAGCACTGTGTTCACTCGCTGGACAAGGCTCAACTCTTTACATCGCTTAAACATAATCATGCCATAAATAAGAGCCAAAGGAGCTTTCTTTTTATCGGGGTCGATGCAGAGCTGGACCATCTGAGATAGTATCTTGTAAACTGTAGGGCACTGACTCCGTACTTCTTTGACCACTTCCTCGAAATTTAGAGTGCTCATTCAGGTAAATCCACGCTCCCTGAGTACAGATTTAGTCACTCTTCGCGCCACCTCTATCAACTCCTTTTCTACTTCAGCGAGAACTGTTTTAAGAACTTCTTCTTCGGATAGCGGCTGGATCTACAGAAGAAGAAATCAGCACGAATAATGAAATAAACAACGCCATCCAAACACGGCCGCAATTCTATATTTATTTCACAAGTAGCCGACCTAAGCGAACTGAATAATTGAAAGCATTCCTAAAAATAAATGTACCTTTGGTTCAACAAAACTTTCCTGCCGATTGCTGGCCTGAAGGTTTTCCAGCCGCTCTGGTTGGTCAATCTACAGAAAAAGAAATATCATAGTAAACGATGAAGAAATAAACAACGAACGGTAGAGCGAATACACATACGGTAAGCTTACACGTCAGTATAAATTCTGATTGTATTTCACAAGTCTAGAGCCAAATTACTATCGAATTGAATGAATGAAAACAAGCTTAAAAATATATTTACCTTTGGCTGAGCTTCACTTTCCTGTAGATTCCAGGGTTGGGAAATCTCCAGCACCTCAAGGTCATCCTGAATGAAAGAGCGAGAAAATTTGAGTTGTCTAAATTTTGTCAACGACATGAAAAAACATAACGCGCGGACTGCCGTCGTTCTCGTAAAATATTCAATACCGGAGCAATATAAAATCATTTTCCTGTTCTAACCTCCTTTTCTGTACAAGACTGGACGGTTAACTGCTCTTCGGCGGCAACGGCAGGAAAACTCAGTCCGCGACGACTCGTTTTCTGATCCTTCGCGGTCTTCAAAGTCCGGGGCGCAGACGGCGACACATCGATACAACGCTTCACCCGTTCGCTTCTTTCGAAGTAGCGTTGACTTTCAGATATGATGCCCTTAAATTCTTTAAAGTTCTTTAACCTTCTTTCACAAGGCCTACATAATAGATGTGGCCTTAATTCTTCGTTTACTTTGCGAAGCAGAGGCCTTCCGTAAACCTCCTCGGCCACGGCAAGCAATTGCTTGTTGGCTTCCACAAAGAGATTTTTGCAATAATTCACGTCTTTAACAAATCCACACAACCTGCAACAACTTGGATTTCTGTTACTGGACGATTGATTTTTTTTGTCGGCGTTTGCACTGGATTGCACTGCGACATGGTCGTAATGCAACATACCGGAACCACGTGAAATATGTGTTTATTTTGGTGGCAACACTTCACGCTCTCCTGTAGGCTTAGTATTGACAAAAACACTCTAAGCCGCCCCTCCCATCAACGATTTTTTTGTCACCCCCCAAATTCTGGGGGGCACGTGACCAGACTCAACCCGGGTCTCTCTTCTCTCGCTCTGGGGGGCGGGGAGAGAGAGACCGTGGGAACGAGGTTGGCGACTGGCTTGAAATGCAAAAATCCGTGCAGTCATGCACATAAAGGAATGGGCGATGTAGCAGCTGTCGTAAGGTCTTCCACGGTTAGTCCGCTAAACAATAGAACAAACAAAAGAAACAAAGAACGAGGCGTAAAAAGTATAGAGCTGCTACATATAGCGGTCCAATGAAAATACAAGCTTTTGAGAGGTGCTACACTACCGAAAGGAATAACTTGAACTTTAAAAATTTTTCAACTTTTTAACAAACAGGATATACTAATATTAGTGAAGAAACAAACTGGGACCACACAAAAAAGTCTGGATAATCGAGGTCAGTTAGTCAAGATAAGAAAAAGTAAACCAAGAGATCTTAATTTATCCACGGTAAATTAATCAAGTACGTTTACAGGAAATGCGAAAGAAAGCTAAAATCACATAGCCCTTTGAATCTGTATTTGAGCCATATTAGATCTATGTTGGAGGTTTGACTGTATTGTTGTTGACATCATTGTTATTGATCAGGTGCTTTACGTCAGGAGAAACTTGAACTGTCAGCACAAGTGAAGAAACACCAGGCTACTGTTGATCATCTGCAGGGATCACTGAACCAAGCTTATAAGGAGATAAAAACATTACTGTATGTAATGGAATGTGACACGCAGTAGATCTACTGTTGATCATCTGCAGGGATCATTGAACAAGCTTATGAGGAGGTGACTGACTGTTTATAGCTTATAAATACTGCTTGTAATACTGTAAGTTGAAGTTTGATGATAATTCTGCCAAAAGGGTTAACATGAGATGCGCACCCACCGCCGCAGGTCAGTTTTTAAAGACATTTTGTGATCACCTAGCACAGCGTGACCAGCAGAGGAAAAATATGCAGGGTACCCTTCTGTACTCCTAATGATTTGGCAGAATTATCATCAAACTTCAACTTACAGGTAAGTCTTGTTTAATTTTAAATTCTACCAAATCATTACGTACATCCGGGTTACCATAAGATTTTAAAGCAGTGAGCACAAAATGACAAGGTACCCAAACAAACAAGCTGAAAATCAGCTAAGAACAAATATTTAATCCCACACAGCAGCAAAATACAATGTATAGCAAAGTATTCATCTACTCAAGAACTGACAAGCTCATCTGGTTTGTCAAAGCAACTGGCTTGTTGTAAAACTTACGAAATGTGGACTCTTCAGTCCAACCAGCTGTAGCAAGAATAACATCAGTGGAAACAAATGCAATAGCTTTACTCGTTGAAGCACATCTAGTGCTATGGGCAGAAAACAGCTCTGTATCAATGCCTGCCTGGCCTAACATGTTTTTGATCCAGCGCCCAATAGTGGACGAGGTTACTGCCCCATATGGTTTGATGTATGACACAAGCAATCTAGTCGAATTTCTTAAATTCTCAGTAGCCTTAAGGTAGTAATTTAATGTTTCATACACACACAGTTCCTTAACAGGATACTTGTACAGACGGACATTCCCAAATACTTTCCCAGGTCTGTCCTGCTTAAGATGTTCTGTTAAGGCAAAATTAAAGCATTCTTCATTTCTCTGCATGTACTTCTCTGACATATCCAAAAATGTCAAAGTCTGACACCTTTGTCCTGTAGTCAATGCAATTAACATGACTAATTTCAAGGTGAGTTCCTTCAAAGTAATCTTATCCAAAGGCCAATATAAACTCAAGTAATCAAGGACAGTGTCCACGGACCAAATGTTATTGCACTTTGACACAGGCTTGAGTTTGTTAAACACCCCTTTAAGGTATCTGCACACAAGGAAATGCTTCCCTACTGGTGTGTGGTCCGGATCACTACTGCTATTTATGTCTATGTTGGAGACCGCTGAACGGGCTGTATTCAGTGCCGAATAGCTTAAGCCTTTCGCGAAGAGACTATGCAGGAACAATAACACGGGCCTCACAGTGGGACGCAAGGGATCATGTGATCCTTCACTACAAACTATTAGCCACTTGTTGGTATACACTCTATATTGTTTGTGAGTACTATCTCTCCAGGAATGCGTGATAATCTCGACAATGTCTGGCGAAAACTCTGACTTTTGCAAGGATTGCCTGATAATTTGCATACCAGTAACTCCAGTCGGTGATGCAGTGGATGAGGACCGGCCAGAGTTGGATGAACCAGATTCTGAGCAGAAGCCCTTAGAACTCGTGGTGTGTCTGTCAGAAGGCCCAGCACAACTGTTAAGTATGGCTGAGTTGTCCACTTCGGGATTATCAAAATTCCTGTTGCCCGGTCTTGGATTATTTTTTGCACACATCTGGAAATAAGACAAAAAGGGGGAAATGCATAAAAGAAAAACTGCGACCAGTCAACAGTGAAGGCATCCACAAACTTTGCCTTTGGATGCGGTTTCCACGAGACTTAGGTCTCCACTTGTGCATTAAGTTTACTAGCAAAAAGATCCATGCCTGATTGCCCGAACAAAGCAACAATTCTCTTAAATACATGAGCTGAAAGCATCCATTCAAGGTCTAATTTTAAATCTCGAGATACCTGATCAGCATCAACGTTGCTAGATCCTGGAATATGGGCTGCTGATAACCAAATGTTTCTAACAATGGCCCAATTCCAAACTTCCTGAGTAAAGGAGTTGCATTCTAATGACTTGCACCCCCCCCCCCAATGGCATTGATATAAGAAACAGCAGTAGTATTATCAGACATGACCCTAACATGAATGTCACTTCTGTTGTTAAACAAAGATGACAATGCAAGTTTAACAGCTAAAAGTTCTAAGCAATTAATGTGCTTGGTTGATTCTGACTTAGACCATATGCCACAGGTGTTAATACCATGTTCAATTTGTGCACCCCAACCTGTTTTAGATGCATCAGTATAAATTACTACGTCTGGGCTGGATTGGTGGATTTTCTTTAAAGCAGATTGAATATTAGAGAACCACCAACAAACCTCACTCAAACTATCACTAGACAGTGTCATAAGTGCATCAAAATTCCCTTGATTCAATTTTAAATTTCTTTCTTTATCGACCTCAATCTGGCGATAATGAAGAGGGCCAAACTGTACGCCAGGGAAGCTTGAGACCAGGGTCCGAAGAAAAGATGCAACCTCACGAATAGTGAACTGCTTATTTGGGTGAGAAAACGTTTGACACAACTGCAAGATCTAATCAACTTTCTTAGACGTCAAAGTCACTATCATACGAATAGAGTCCAAAACGAATCCTAGAAACTCTAAAGTCTGTGTTGGTATGATAACTGATTTTTCAGTATGAACTTTAAAACCTAAGCTGATAATGAGCTGCACAGCACGTAAAGTGGCTAACTCACATTCCATATAACTGTCTTCAAGATAGAAAGAATCATCAATATAGCCTAGGCAAGTGTGACCAAACTGACTTCTTAGGTAAGCAAAGACAGGTTTCATGACTCTGGTGAAAACCCTAGGACCACTAGACAAGCCCATAGGTAAACTAGTGAACACATACAACTGGTCTCTTCAAATAAATTTCACATATTTCTGGTGTTCTAATGCAACAGGGATAGAATAATACGCATCCTTAAGAGCAATAGATGTCATAAAGCAAGAAGGCCGTATAAGCTTGATGGCTGTTTCTAATGTGTCCATCTTAAAATGGTGATAAGATACTGACTCATTCAATCTCTTAAGGTTAATTATAACCCTGTGATACCCATTGTTCTTGGGCCGTGTAAAAATAGGTGATATCACCTGACCATCTTCAAATGAAGAAAGCCTAATTATTCCTTTCTGAAGGAATTTCTCTATCTCATCGTCAATGATAGTTTGTTCAACTTCAGTAAATGAGGAATGTGGTCTGGTGGCACTAAAAAGAGGCTCAGGTTCAAAGTCAAATTCAATATGAAAGTGAGTGTTTGCATCCAAGATAAATGGATCAGATGTGATTTTCTCCCACATATGGAGAGAGTCTTGCAGACCCTCCACCTTAAAGGGTGTCTGATTTGCAATAATAGTAGCAACAAAACTTTGACTTATCTCCTCAGAGGATCCTACTGGGTCTTGGTTGACGATGACTTGGGGCTTTGATGGGGCCGTGCTTAGTCCCGGCCTCGCACTAAAAAAGAACTTAAGCAGACCTGGAGTCTCTTCCCCTACTAGGACTATGGCTAAAGTGGCCACGACCACGCATACCTCTACCACCTGGGACCTTGTACGGTTCCATGCGCTGCTTGGGAGCCACCTTATTACTGAGCTTGTTTGATTTAGTCAGCTTTTCCACCTCCTTGTTAAGGTCATCACCAAACAGAAAGGTTGATATGGTAGTGGACGGATTGCACAGTAAAGCACATTGCTTGTTCAGGTCAGGGCGAATGAGAACTCTACGTTTCAGATTGAGATCTCTGTTTGCTGGCAACAAAAGGACTGCTGTATGAGTCAGAGCATTCTTTTGTTCCCCACTTGAACTATTGCACATCTGGAGAACTGCATAAAGGCCTGATATTAGCAGGGACTGTACCTTCTGGAATGCACAATCAGTGTTTCTTGTTTCTTGACGTAACTGCTGCCAAATTTGCTTGTTAATTTTGGGAGCCACCAGGTTAGTGCAATTTTCTGGCCTGAGGTCTTTGGCCTGTACCTCACTTAACTTTTCCTTTGGAAGCTTCTCATTAAGCAGACTCTTGATTATCTCAGCCAAGTTTGCATCAATAGCAGGAGATGTTTCTCAGTAACACTGAATTCTTCTGCAAGTGACTTAAAGGAGTCACTGTTTATTCCCTCTTCACTGACAGGTTTCTTTGGTTGAATGAATTCATCAATTTTTCCTGCAACTGCAGAATCTGGGTTGTCTTCTTAGTTGGCCTCTGTACCGGGTTGCGCATCCTCAGACTCAACTTCAACACTTTCGAAATCCATATATACCTGGTCAATAGACTCTTTCACTTGGGCCAAAATATCTTGTTTGGCACCATCTAGAAGTTCGGCAAACATGGCCTTCAAATCTGCTGTTGACGGAGAACCAGATCGGCCTGGCTGATCCATAACATCGGCCTTAGCCTCTTCACACATCGTCTGTAACACAGAACAAAGAGACGTAAGATAAGACTATCTGTAACTCAAAATGGCGGACACGTCCACCGCGTGGTTTGAAGCCGACTTAAATATACGGCTTTATCTCGCTTACAAACTCGTTGTAACGGAAATAAATAATAGGTTTATAAAGCCAGTAACCTCTTAAAGAGTGAATAGGTATAAACCGTGTTATACCTCGGTGTTTCGACTGAGGACACGTCCTGCAGTCTGATCGTTCGACAAGTTTGTCGATTTGAGCAACGTGACGCGTCACAAAACTCGAGAAAATTCAGGTCGTAAGACCTAAAGAAATGGTGGAACACGTCCACTGCAAACAAAATACAAAACAACAAAAAATAGGTAAACTTACCGATTCAAATAGCGGTTGAGTAACCGATAAACGAGGCCTTTCAAGGGGTAAAAGCGACAAGCGACACGGCCCTGAAAACTGGCGACATGGGACTTTTTAAACACCGACAAGCGGCTCAACTGAACCGGCAAAATACGACAGCGACACAATAAGCACTATAGATAGACAGCGACGGCGGGAAATTGTGTATTTGACCAATAAAAGACAATAATTAGAGTCTACTTGATTGGTACTTCAGTGCAGCCAGTCAAAATAAGTGCTGTTAACCACCTTAACCGCTGGCATGACTTTGAGGGTTCCGTAAATTGGTCACCTTTGATGCGTTGTATCCAGACTGAGAGCAGACGGTCAGATTTTTTTCTGTTTATCTGTTAAATGTGAAGCTTCATTTACGGTCTGTCAATTACCTAAGTCGCTCGCAGCAACAAATTGACCGATTTTCGGGATCTCCCCAACTGTCTACGTTATCAGCATAGTTGTTCTTTTTGACGCAAAAAATTGACTTGAATTTACAGCAATCAAACCACTTTGACTTGCCCCTCAGAATGCTGAAAATCGCATTGCCGAAGTGCAAAATTTTAAAATTTCCCGGGGGAACATGCCCCCGGATCCCCTTAGATACTCCAGCCTCCGGCGGGCGTTTAACTCATCAGGGAGGATGGCGAACTCGTTCTTTTAAACGCACTGTCTCTTTACTCTGCAGGGGCTCGTGTTTTAGAGTTTCTAAGTGTTGGAAGAATATTCGTGGTCTCAGAAGATCGGATTTCTAAATTGATTTTCTTTTAAGAGTCATAAAAGACAAAGATCTTGAGAGTTTCGTACTGCAAAGGGTTAAGATATGGAGGCGTGTTCGTTTCTATTATAAAAATAGTAATAATCTTGTTCTGTTGTGCGAACGTCACCGTGAAGTCATTTACAAAATGATTTCAGATTGATTTGCATCATGATTTCACTTTTAGTTCAAGTTTTTTCTCGCCAAGCACTCTTCCAGATCACATCGCCTGCTGAAGAAGACATTTAAGAATATTCGCGATCTACATACCAAGTGACTTCAGGCCTCACGGTGAGGCAAACTTTTTACTGACCTTTACTTTACTAGTGCCTATAATCTTGATTTGTGTCATTTGGGGGGAAACAGAAGGAACTGGTGGCCAATAATTTAACAGTTCCACTACACGATCATGTGGTATTGAAGACACTAAATGAATGTTTCGATGCCCTTCTTGACGATCAGCCGAGATGTGCCAAAAACTCCAAAACAAAAATCATTTAAAAGGGAAAGGAGGGCAGTGACTATGACACAACCAGCAATTCCGTTATTTTAGAGAATTTGTAAAGCGACAGCGACATTTGCACGTGCGACAAGAACGACAGCGACATTTACAAACCGTTGGTTCAGCGACATCGTTCCTGTGAAAGATGCGACAAAGCGACAAGGCTACCCCCCTTGGAAGGCCTCTTAAAGGCGAGAGCAATCAACAAAACTTTGAACCCACGGCGGTCGATCAGTGCACTGACCCGCAGCGGTGCGTGCGCATCTCATGGTAACCCGGATGTACGTAATGATTTGGTAGAACTCGCAATAGACCTAGTGAAAAATGACCAGTAAAACTTTTCCGCCGCCATTTTGTTTCACGTGTGTGGATAGCGCACGCGTAGGAGAGTGCTGCTCAATTACGTCAGAATTTCATGAATAAGTTCAAGGATCGAACCA
This sequence comes from Siderastrea siderea, assembly GCA_964030785.1. Classification (NCBI taxonomy): domain Eukaryota; kingdom Metazoa; phylum Cnidaria; class Anthozoa; order Scleractinia; family Rhizangiidae; genus Siderastrea; species Siderastrea siderea. Next base: position 72,864,339 of record OZ034966.1, on the reverse strand, counting down.
CGTGACATAAGAAATTGTCTCATTCTGAGAAAGAAAGGAGTTAATTTCTTTGAATTCGCTTTGTAAGGTTCGCCAAAAGCAGTTATCAGTGGATCAGCTGCAGTATGAACTTACAACACAGAGCAGACGAGCGACTGATGAGCTCAACACCCTCAAACAATGAGTAACAGAACTGGAACTGCAGCTGGTGCAGACCAGAAGAAAGGCTGACGAGTACTTCAAGAGTGGACTGGAAAGAAATGCTGAAGCCACTTCCTTGGGAAATCAGGTGATTTGAAAATAATCGACACATAGGAATATAAAATGTTTCTATGGACCTTCAATTACTGTTTTTAAAAGGGTTTGAGGATTATTTTGTAAAAGACATATTCTAATCAATAGAAACCCAAAACAATGTTACAAGTTGACTGACACTATAATTAAATGTGTTTGGATGCGGATGGGAAGGATGGAAGTGGATTGCAGCTTACAGACATTAGGTTCCCTTGATTCATTCAATTACTTTCTCTTGATGATCTTGGAGTATTTCGTGTACGAGAAAAGGTATTTATTTAACTTCGATCCATTTTCACCTAAAAACAGGAAAATCTCTGTCACATAACCCCTTTAATTTTTCTGGTGACACTTTCTCTCCGCAGCTTTCATCACTCAAGGTTGAGCTTGCATCCCAAGGGAGAGGGGGTGTGTCGTTCAATCCTCAAGCAGCAGTCGTCAAACAGCTTCAAGATGAGGTACTTCGCCTTGGAACACAGCTTGCATCAGGTCAGTTTCAGTTCAAGCTTGAGTTTGGATGCCTGTTCCTGTACCGGATTTGTTTGTTCTAAGCAGGATTGATTAATAAATAAAGGATTAATTTAATTAAGTGTCAACATCAATTTTATTTTTGTAACTCATTTCTCTAGCTTATCAGTCGTTCTTCTAGAAACGGCTTGGAAAGTGAAATTTCAGTTAAAATTTACAGTGGTAATCGTATAGGCATGCTTTTTGGCCATTTTAATGCCAAAACATGATCAACGACCTCTCTTGAGCCACGAAAACCTCTTTTGAGACATAAGAGGCATGAAGAAATGCCCTCGTGGGTATTATTTTCAACGATCTTAAAAATCAAAGGCTCTTTTTTTACATGGATCATGGCATGTAGGGGAAAATGTACTACTTCCGACCGGGTATCCCCTCTAGTTGGGCATGTAACGCATTTTTTCATGCCTCTCTAAACCCAACACTGTTGGAAGCAAGACTGGGTTTGAGAAGACTGGGTTTGAGACGAAAAAAGTTCATGTCGGGCATGAAATTTCGATTTTCAGTCTTCTCTCAGTCGAGCCAGATTTCATGCCCGGCATGAAATCTGGCTCTACATGCCCGGCATGAAAATCGACTTTGTATGGCCAGTATGAAGATTGACTCCATATGCTGGGCATGAAAACCAACTTGAAAATTGCCTGGTCTTTAAGTAAATTTTGAGTTGACACGCTCAGTGGGTATAAAGTCAGTTTTCTATTCAGGTTGAAACGGCATTTCCTTCTCCACCGTCGTATCTAAATCGAAAGAAATTTGCTGACAATGAAGGGTTATAAAAAAATCCAGTGTTTATCAAAAGTGTAAACAATGAGATGACCCTTGGTTGACTCCTACAAATGAGCTGAAATTCTTGAAACACCCGTCCCCACACTGACAAATTGTCTCTTCCAGAACCTTTACTGGCCCAAGTACCAACAATACTCAAAGTGTCAAAACGTGGACGCAACAGGGGGTAGTTAGAAATCCTTTATTATTGATTGGTTGCGGCCCAATGAAATGCTTATACAACATACCATATCCTACACATACGTCTCCTTAGAGTGTCCTCAACGATAAAAATAAGATTATCAACCTTTTCATAAGAAAGCAGAACAATTAAGAGCCCTTTGCTTTAACTCGATGACCAATACCAAAAGAAGTTAGTAGTTTACTGGCAATCTATTGCTATCCACTTTCTGGGGAAAACAAGCTGCACGTGGTCCCAAGCTCAGCATAATCAGCACAACTCAATTTCCCAATTAATGTTTTTACTGTTTCCTTATTTAACCTTTGATGGTTAAGAATTAACTAGTCATTTTTCATACAGGGCAGTGAGTACAGATGTAATATCGTAAAATTTACACTGATCAACATCAGGCTAAGTGCAGTTATTCTAAGTTCACTATTCACATCCCAGGAGGAGGGGGGTACTCCTAGGAATTTTTAGTGGGGGTGTGCTGCCAAGTTCTCCGGTGTAACTTTCCAATACATGTTTTTAGTCCTAACCTCTGAATCCATACCCATTTTCAGATCTGGTACCCAAATCAGACTTTCAGACCAAAACAGGCAAAATCCATACCCATTTTCAAACCAAAAAGCCATACCCCTTGGGGTAGCAGATATCTATATAACTTATACAGGGGGAGGGGTACCCTCTGTCCCCCTGGCCGGTTGGGAATCAATTGCCCCTATTTTAAAAGTAACATCTTCCCTATAGACTTATTAATTGAAAGGAACAGGAAGGTTGGAGGCAGATAAATTTCAAATCTTCCAAACAAGCATCAATGTTTCTCCTGAACCCTTGAAGGTAGTAAAGACAGTTCATTTGGTTTTGCTCATGTGGATGGATGCCAAAGAGGACTATGAGGGGAAAACATTTTTCACTGGGTCATTGCATGCAGGATGGGATATGTGACCAAGAGAAAATATTCCATGTCTCCTTTGCAAACGGTGTAATTTGGACATCACGACTGTCTGTGAGGTCAAAATGGCTAAGCATAGTGTGATAACATGGCACCATTCTTGTAAAATTACGTGTTTAAAAGGCCAAATTTAACCACTTTGATCTCCCCAACACAAAAATTAATTTTCACCAGAAATCCCCTTTCCCCCAATTAAAAACCATCTGATGGAAACAGACCATCATGGTCAGGAAACAGATTATGTCAGGACCTGGTTGTTTAAAGCAAGGTGGATTCCAGTAAATTATTTTCACTTAACAGTTTGACTCTGGCTACTTTAAATTGCCACATGAAGTTAGCAGCGGTAACGCTTTTTAACATCAAGAGAATCAGAAAGCCTGGACAAACTTTAACCCAAGGTTAGCGCTAATCGGCTTTCGAACAACCGGGCCCTCGTTCCCATTTTAATTAACAAGTGTCCATTTTAATTATAGGCAAGAAATTTTAAAAAAATCAATAAATATATTTCTACTTTTTCCACCAAGTGCTTAATACACTTTAAGGAGTTACTCTAAATTCATTTTCCATTTTCCTTTTCAATGTCTGTGTTCTTGCTTGTCCTTTTTTTTGTCTCCACCCAGGAGAATTTCCACTTCACCAGGAATTCTTTCTTCAGCTGAAAACAAGAAATTGAACAACAGGATAAATGACAACTATGTTATGACTGTTGTGGTAGCACTTAATAACACACAGAGGGCTTCCCTGGTGTTATCACACCAGGGGTGAACTGAATGGAATCACCTTAGTATCAATTGTAAAATTAATACACATACTAACATCTTGCAGAGCAACTCTTGCAATCTATTGACCACTTCATATTTTTCAGTGTCTTTGGCCTGTTACAGGCGTCATATATTTGTGAGAAGCAAAGTAAAGAAAGTTGATCAAACATAAAAGTCATAGTCTTGATGTTGAACAAAATTCTCCCAAGTAGTACCTTAGATGTGTGGAGAACATGCAGTCAGGAGAACATGCATGCCTGTTGATCGTGGGGGCAAATAAGTGGGTTAAATAGTGCACACAAAGGGAGTTTGTAGCACTTCTAGGTTATGATCAGGATACCTGAAGTAACTAAAAATAAATAATGCTTACCATTGTTTGATTTTTATTTTGCCACAGGGACAGGTTGTAAAAGCAATGCATAGTAAGCAGAGATTTTTTGTCAATTTTCTTTGAAATAGCAGATGATGTCACACAGACGGAATTGTCATTCTGACCTATCTCCACCCCATGTCTTGCCAATTAAAATTGTAAGCTCTCCCCTCAAGCGTATTCCAACCTAAAAGAAAGAACTTATCTACTTACAGTTCTATGCTTTATCCTCTCCTTGATAACCCTCTTTGCTGGCCCTTCTACCTTTTGGAGTGACAAATATTCTGGTCTTTTTTAGCCATTAAGTCCAGGTACTGGCCTGAATAAACCTAAAAATATTTAAGTGAAACTAAACAGTATAATTAATGCAACCCCCAACAGAGTTATGCTAGTATGATCATGTAGTACTATTCTTAAGGTTGTTCTTGTTAAACAATAATGAATGACCTGATTAAGGCAATATAATTTTCACTTTCACTGAGACGAAAAACACAATAGTCACCTGAATTTTAGGATCGGGAAAACAAGGTTGCCACTCATCAAACAAAAATCTTCCTGAAATTTCCCGATTTTCTATTAACCACAATCCAGTTTCAGTGATCATGAATGACAAAAACTATTTGAAACGATGTTGCCTTTCCAACATGAATAAAACTTTGTCACGTCTGTTGACGAGCTAAGTAAAACTAAAATTCTTTGAGTTTGACTAATATCACGGCTTGATGCATAGTTATAGTGAGCTTTACATTTAAATGCTTTACATTTACCTGAGCTTAAAAAAATCTGTTTTTCGCTTAAACTGAAATGAATTGTGTGTGTAAAACAGGAGGTCAAAGTTAGCGACCATAAGCAAACAACGGAGAAATAACATATTCCTGTTAAGTATGAGCTGCAAGTATAAAGTGAAACCGAAGCCAATAAGCTGATTATGCAGCTGCATATGTGTCATAATATCGCTGGTTTAACTACAAGACTAGTGAACAACAGAAATCAAACAATCAAACGAAAAGAAAGAGATAAACGTTTCCATAATAACCATTATCTGGAAACGTTTTGTACACATTGTTGATGGAAATAAAAAACAGTCTTCGCCGCGAAGACGAAGAACAGCAAGTGTTAAGATTATGTACTTACCGGAGAAATAAACCGCCACCAGACACTCACAGGAGGTTAATATATAGCTTCTCTATAACACACTTGCGTATCTGCAGAACGAAGATGAACCAGCTGGAAAGGTGGTACTGAAATGCCAAAGAAGCGATTACGCGAACATGAAGCAAGTGACGGCACAAATATACGCCACAAAAATTCGCCCATTTTCTGGCGTCTGACAGCACTTCGGCTGCTTTGCTTGCCGACAAAGTCCTATACTAAAACTAAAACACTTTGACGCTCGAATATTCGGGTCTCTTCGGCTGATGCAAATTCATACGCTGACGTTTTCTCGCTTTTGAACACGCAATTTATCGTAAGCCTAGTCAGATCCTTTGATATCAATGTCAGAGATCATTAAAACGACATTATTAACACTGAATGAATAAACTGAAAGTCTTTATTACTTAGGTAAAAATAAATACAGCATCTCGCTGAGTGCGGCTCTCACTAAACATCAGCTTATCGTTAAGTTTACGGAATTATCGGTTGACTTGTTGATCACTCTTGGCGAAAGATACTTGCTGTTCGTTTTGTTTCGTAAAACGCGGAAACAACCACTACTCTGCTTATATTTTCAATACTAGCTGAAAGCCTTCAAATGAAAATTTGGAGACACGATGCGATAAAACAGGATACATACTTCACTGTTGCTGTACTTCTCTGCTCCGAGTGAGAGACAGCTTGCGTCAAACCGGACGCCATTCTCAGGAGAGAAAGAAATGATGACAATTCTCCTAGAACGACGAGAATATCTTTGAGCAACACGTTTACGTCGGCAGACTTGTTCCTTGGCCATGGCGGTCGGATTGAAAATTGTGAGCAAGTCTCGTAGACAATTTACTTCCGTTGACAGCTCTATTGTTAAAGGGCCAATCAGATTGCGAGATTCCCGCGGCCAAAATTTGGCCGCCGACACGAACTCTTGTGAGAGATTGTATCAGGCCCTATTTTAGCGAGCGACCCACGTAAGAGAATATGAGAGCGATGCTAAAATTCGGCCTGATCGCAGGTTATATTTTGTTGAGCATACAACGCATCTGGGCTGCCTGTGATCCCAGGCGCAAAGAAATGTTACTCGACGTTTTCAGCCTTCCCTCCCGTTTAACTAAGTTTTAACTGGTAAGTTTGTTTACATTGTTTTTACCGCTGTGTGTGTTTCTCACGCAACGTCAATTGAAATTTCAGCTACGGAGTTCACATCAAAATGTCCGATATGTAGGCTAATAAGTTTCTAATCAGCGTTCTAGCTCCGTGGACGCAAATTTTCTTACTTCTAATTTGTTTTGTATACACTACAGGATTTGCAATAAAGGTGTTCAAATCTGGATGGCAGATGTTTGAATCCCACAGACTTTGCAATCGGACGGTAAAGATATTTTACCAGGACCTGCCGAATAATTCAAGACATTTAAAAGTAAGTTGAAACGATTTTTTAAAGAATGACAATAGGAACAAATCGCTTACCATTTGAATGGAATTTTCGGTGGATTTTTTTGGACAAATGGAACTGCACCTTTTCTCACCAAGAAAACGGAACGGATTGAGCCGTATCATTTGATTCGACGTTTCGGATGCAATTGTTTTCCCGCGCCATTAAGCTCAAAAGCTCGAATCATGAAAGCAAAAGTAAAACACAAGAACCGACGGCCAAAACTTAAATCTTTCTCACCTTGAGTCCTACAATTGTGTTGCAAGACGTCTGTTGACAGTAGCCACGAGAATAAAACAACTGTCACGTCGCGAACGGTTTGGAACAGTAAAGATTCATCACTTAAATCCGCCGTCATGGGCATTGCTGTCCTCTCGGAAATAGCCTGGCACTGGTAATTGTGGACAAATCGTACAGAAATTTCCGGGAATTCCGGAAAAAGCGAGAAAAAGGAATACCTCGAAAGGAATTACCTTTTTTCCCAAAACATTCCACCGGAATGAACCGTTCCATTTGAATTCTCCCCGGAATTACCGGGTTTTCCGTACAAATGGTAAGCGCTCCAAATCTGAGTCCACCGTTCGGCATTTACCTGATTGTCTGTCAAAACGGCAATATTCCAAAACAACCGAAAAAATGCTTAAGCAATAAGCTGTGGTGACAATCCGTAGCTTCCTGTAAAGTACTTCCGTTGTTTTTTTTGTAAACCATGGACAGAATAAACCAAAAAAATCACTGACTATATAAAAGACTTCGCTGGCCATTTTGTCAAAAAGGAAATCCCTGAGGAACCGCTGAGTATGATTTCTGCCTTTGCTGGCTCAACACGGGAAGGAAATTTGGGATTGGCATCGCGAAAGCCAGTTTTCGGATTTTGAATCACTCGGGTATTTATTAGCGACCTTCAGATCTGACTACGTATACGAGATTGAGTAAGAGTTCGACTTTCACATTTCAAAACCGTTACGTTCTCAACGCCCACGTTTGTCCCTGTTGCTGACCAGCGGAGGAGAATGCTAAGTGAACGATGTTCATAGGACAGATCACAAAAGCGCGCGACAAGGAATTCAAGTCGTACTCAATCTCGTACTCGTAGTCCGATCTGAAGGTCGCTATTATCTGTTATTATACGGACAGGATAATTGCTGAAACGATAACAGTTTGCCTTATGAAATACCAGATGTGCTCCTGGAAATACCTAATACAAGGTATGTCTTTAAAAGTAACGAAAACACAAATGTGAAAAGAAAACACAACCCTAATTCAAGGAAGGAGTCCATGGTTCCCACTGCTGTAGTTGTTGCTTATCGGAAGTTAAAAACAATGGAAAATTTCGCCGCCTAAAAGTGGACACTTACGGAGGTAGTCGCTTGCGGCAGCTATAGTGAAATGACTGGGGGAATTTAGGTGGTCGCTGTCAAGGGAGGTGGTCGCACTGGGAGGTTCGACTGTAGATACTTCACCCTGAGCTTATGTCAACTGTGAATCTATTTGTTCTTCTCTTTAATATATTTTTCTCTTCACTTTGCAGTCAAAGACGTCCAAGCCCAATACAACGTTATGGAATAGGAGGACAGCGTCAATGTTGTCCGCACAGAAGCTTTTGTCATAACATGAGTGCAGTGAGTGTGCGAATGAGTGTGTTGGTGGGTGGTGGTTGATTCAGTAACTGAGCCGAGCATTAGTGATCAAAGAAGTGCATTACCTGTAGTGTCAATTCTAAAAATGTTTTCATAAGCTATTGATACCAATGCGATCAAAACTTGATAAAGGCGGGGGGGGGGGAGGGGATCGAATGGTCGACTAAAGAGTATTATACTGTGAACTTCAGAAACAAAACCTAGCAAATAAAAGGTTACAAATTTTCTCGACAGAATTTGTTTATTCAGTGGTTTAGAAGATTGCAATGAGATCACCAGTCACTGAAAATCGGATCCAGGAAGATTGCATGACACAATCCAAGCGCCATTTAATGAACTTACCAACATAAAACGTCCAACTTTTCAACTGCAAATAAGGCAAGAAATAAATTTCATGCCCCGCATGAAATTGGTTGAGACCTAAATTCATGCCCGGCCAGGCATGAAATCAGCCAAACAGATATTTTCATGCCCGGCATGAAATTTAGGTTTCCACCGATTTCATGCCCGGCATGACATTTAGATTTTCATGCCGGGCATGAAATGCACCTCGTTTCCGTGCAGTAGCCTCGATATCATCCGCTTTCATGCCCGGCATGAAATTTAGATTTTCATGCCGGGCATGAAATTCAACCTCGTTTCCATGAACTAGCCTCGATATCATCCTTAGCAAGAGTTGAAACTTTCAGGCTGCAGGGCATGTGCCGAGTTTTTTCATGCCCTAGAGATGAGACTTTTTTTAGTGGCCCACTGCCTGGATTTTTTAATGCCCAGGGATTAGAAATTTGAAAATTTTGGAAAATGTGACGGTTGGAACTGATTTCTGCTTGAATTTGGCATGAAGAGATAAATTTCATGTCAAAACCATTGTTTTTCCATTTTTTCATTGAAATATCACTTTCCAAGCCGTTTAGAGTTTGGCTTAAAGAAGCAGAAAAACGCTCTTTAAAGCAGATCATTTCATCCATGGAGCCAGAAGCCAGAACCACATTAGGAAGAAAACATTGTTTCTTATTTTCCATTGTAATATTCATATATATTTAAAAGCCATACTAGAAGCATACTAAGATCCAAATTCCTTCTTCAAGGAAAGCAAACCAGCGACAGAGACTTCCTCGACCCAGTGTCCCTTGGTTTCCCTCCAACTTCTAATGTGGCGCCGTTACACAGCAAACTGCAAGCGGCGGCACAGCGCATCAGCCAGTTGTCACAAGAGAAAGAACAGCTTATTTAGTTGGGAAACAGACTTAGAGCTGAACTGGCAAAGTATACTGTTAAAGTCTGAACAATGCTTTGAATCTGAATACTCCATGAAACGTACTAAAACTTGATCATATTTCTTTCAAGCCATATTGTCGTTCATTGAAAGAGAACTAGGCAATATAGTATTATGCCAAAAAGAGAAAAACAGAGAACAGTGTTTTTACGTTGTAGTCACTTATATTAATCAGATGTTAGCCTGCATGCAAATGTCTCCAGTTTCCTCCCTGTGCAGGCTAATGAGATGTTTGTGTTCTTTTCTGTGATTTCATTTCGCACCACAGTGATCACATTCCGCATAAGAAATCCTCCAAAAAAATGGGTGAATTTAAATTCGTTGTTGAGTTTTTAAAGGACATATCAACATTGAATTAGTAGTTAAGTTGAGAAACTTGCTATAATGACGTAAACCTTGAAATACGCACCAACCAGTTTCCACGTTCTTTTAAATACGCCCTTGAATCTTAAAGAAAGCCCTTAACGTCTCTTGGCTTACTGTTCTGTATCAACCACTGCTGACTTTTTAGGTGGCAGAAGGAGCGCTCCCCCCGGTACCTTTACTGCTCAGCCTCCACGGCCCCTGTGTGCCGGGTCCCCGTGGGAAAGACCACAGAGGAAATGAAGGACGATCTTCGTAGCCAGCTGAATGCTGTGGAAAAGCTTCGGTACAAGCTCAATTCGCAAGAGCTTCTGTTTGCACAGCGCATGGCTCAGAACGAACAGCACGCCGCTGAAAAAGTCAAGGTTACTGTGGTCTCAAGCTCTAGTGAATCCAATGAAGGTGAGTGTTGGCTAGTGTCAGAGCGTTTGTTTGTTTACTTGTTTGTTGGTTTTTAGCGTAGAAAATAGTCAGCGTACATTGCCTGTGCGTTGAGTAGTGTTCTCAGTTGAATCAAACTATCCGTCTTGAAATTACACTTGATCTTATAGATAGAATAGAAAGTCAGAAAAAGTACAAAATCAATCCGGCATCAACTGGAAAAAAACTAAATTGAGAAGGAAAAGCGCATTGTCTTACGCTGTGGCCCATAATTTTTGAAATTTACCAAACGGGACTTAACGTGTAAATTTGCGTGTAATGCACGTGGCGAGTTAAACTGCTTTGCAAATGTGGAAAAAAACGTCAATTTTTTGTCGTTCTCTGCTATTCTAATTTGAGACGAGGGCTTTAGCTGTTCTTTGGACAGTCTTATGAAGACCAACCATATTGTTTTGTAGATTGCGTGGATTACTGTCTGACTAATTGATTGATTGATTGACTGACTGACTGTGATGGATTTCTTGATTCAAGTTGATTGACTGATTGATTAATTGAATTAAATTGTTATTAATCTGTTTCAGATGGTAAAGTACCGGAGCCCCTTTTAGAATCCCAAGAACTGGTGTCACGTGATACGAATACATAAGACAATGTTCCCGTAGAGAAACACGTGACCATACCACCAGCCAATCAGTGGACCTCTTCACCAGCTTATGATCAGCCACTGTTTACGTCATCATCCGAAGGCCAAGCTTCGTTACAAGAAATCTTGAAAATGTGGGATGCAGAAGAGAGTTTCCAAAGCCCTACGCCCAGGAAAACCCGTCCTAGTTCTCCTCAGCGACAAGTAGTCGCGCGGGACTTGGAACCCGATCACATCCCTGCACGCAATTCGCCCGAGCGTGACGTGTTTGCACTCACAGGAAGGCGAGCGGAGGCGCAATCTAGGCCTGCCAAACAGCGGCCAGAATTGTCTAAAAAGGCTGCTGGGAAGGCAAAACTGACTCCTAAGAAATTAAAAGTTAGGAATTATAACATCAAAGATGATCCGAGCTGATGGCCTGTTGTCGGCCTGTTGTATGTTTGTACACGTGCTGGTCGGTCAGCGACGACAAAATTCACTGTAACGTTGAAGAGGGCTCTACGCAATGGGAAGTATATAGTCGCTGCCCAGCTGAGTGAGTGAGCTTCAGCTCGTTGTTAAACACTGAAACGTTATTTTCTCAGTGAGAAGGCGGAATATTGCGGTGCACACAATCAAATGTGGGCCTCTGTGGACACTTTACTTGTTTACATGAATATCACATGATAAGTTTGCCTTCTTTGCCTAAACAAAGAATCAAATTTTAACTTGTTTATATAGGAGGTTTGTATGTAATAAATTCTTGTGTTTATTAAAATTACTTGAATTTTTATTCTACAGCTTATATTTGTTTATTAGCGTGTCCCTTTGTCCGCCTCGCTTCCTTTTCCCGGATAATGCTAAACTCCTTTTTGTGTACCTTGTGACTCTTACCTAGTAAGAGCTTCCCGCAGGGTCACCTGCTGCCATTCATTCTTCCAATCCTTGGTGAGACAGAGTTTGATTCAGCCCTACCTCCAATCCCAGAATTTTTTAATCTTTTGCTCGCATTTCTGAAAAATGCGACATTTTTTTCCATCTGTGTTATGAACGTTTGAGGTGACACTTTGCTAAAGACAAATCTTGTTTTCATCACATATTGAATATCTCTGGCGATTAAGGCCTCCGGAACAGTTATTTTATCAAAACGAGCCGTTAAATGCTCCTGTGTATTCTCTGTAGCTGGTTGGGTGCCTCTGCCGAATAAAATCAAGTTTAGTCTGATGAGGTTACCTATTTTCTCCTGATGAGGTGAAGAAAAGTCCTAGAAACTGCAGTTTTTACAAAAAATTACAAAAATAATTGTGTAATTTTCACGTATTTATTATTGCACCGCCTGACATCTATTATGCAGAGTCTGCAAAATCTAAAATGTGTTATACTTTAATTAAAAGCAAGGCATAAGCTTGAATTTTATGGTTCTAAAGGTGCCCACATCAACATATACATTGACGAACTCGGTTGAAAAGGGCCTAAGGGATGCATCGTGTAAATTTGTTTCTTGGAATTAATTTAGGGGAATTTGCCCATCAAGGCAACGTTTTGCTTGGCACCTCAAGCAAACAAAAAAAATCCTTGAGTAGTTAGGTAGTGTTTTGGTCATAACTATGGGCATTTGTTTTGTACACCAAAACTGTTACCTTTCCAAACAAAAGAAATGAAATCAACAAAAATGTATTACACTTGCGCCATTTCCCCACAGAACTTTTGAACTGCTATACAACGCACAGATCGACTGTAGTCTTCACAAAACACTGCTCATACAAAGTGCTTAAAAATAGTCCAGCTACAAATAATGTGAACAACGGCAAGTTTCCTAGCCTCCTATGCAGACATTACAGTATTTAGGCTCATCATACAGTCTCTTTTCTTCTTCTCTTTCCTTCTAAGGGCAACAAAGGAAGACAAGTACACGAGAAGCCCAAGGAACGTCTGTGCTGGAGGCTATGGTCTGAATCGTCGCTGTCCATACAACTATTTGCTTTTAAAAATGCCAATCATTTTATTCTACAAAACCGATTACAAGGCTGGCACTACGATAAAAATGCCAATCATTTTATTTTACAAAACGTATTGCAAGGCTAGCACTACGACACCTATATTTTATCTAGTAAAATTAGTCTTCTTCAAGGGAAAGAGGAAGAGACAAAATTTCACATCCAAGGGATTTTTTTTCTAGAGAACGCTATGTATTGTATAGTAAGATACCTTGCGTTCTTTTACAGTTGACTTTTTCACTTCAACGCTCCACTATAGATTTCATCGTGAAGCCAGCTGAATGGAAAGCACTGAAAAGATATTAGGTAAGCAGAGCCTGCACGCGTAGCGCGTCAGCGGAGCACCACTGCTAAGCAAATTTCATAACCCTCGGTAACCTATTGATGTAAGAAAATTTGGTTCTGACGTCAGCGTACGCCCGTGCGTACGGTGAGGGTAGTCGCAAGGCAACCCGACCGGAGGAGGAGAATGTCATCTTTTCTTGGCAGGAAATCGTGCGGTACTTCTGGGCAGCAAAACGATTGTTTGACAGTGTTGAAGTTTGAAACGTGAAAAAAAAAATCAAATATCTATAGATGGAGAAGAAAAAGTTCAAAAGAATACTCAGATGTCTTTTTGGTGTTAGGACTTCATCTTTGTTGCCGGTTCTGCTACGAACTCGGTCGGTACAACGCTTGAGTTCGCAACATTTCACAGCGGTCCCGACGCCAAATATAACTACTAGTGCCTTCTTGTTTTTTGTGTCCACAACCGATGGGTTTTGTGGCGGTCCGAACACATTTCCCCAGAAAAAAAACCGCCTCTAATTTAGTCGACCGAGCTGCGATCAATTATAAACAGCAGTCCTTATGAGTTTCTGGTAAAAGTGAACATTTTCTTTGCCAACATTGCAGGTTGGTCATCTGGTTAGCGCGATCCCCGTGGGCTCCAGTGGCAACAGTGGGTTCGTATCCCAGAGAAGCAAAAATGTTTTTTCATTATTTTTCTTTTTCTCTTTTTTTCGGTAATTACTATAAAAATGAATAAGTTCCAGGAATTAAAAAAGAAGTGGAGCTCCGCTTTTAGGCTTGGATAAATCTATATATTTGAGCTGTAGTTGTGTGGTACACTCGAAGAGAAAAAGAACCTATATATCCTAGAATCTACTATAGGTCTCAATTGCTTTTGTGAAGGTGATTAATGAAACTGAAAAGAATCACCTGAATTTGATAGAAAATAATGAACGCGTGTACGTCGTCAAATCTTGCCTGCTGCAAGCTTCTTGCTGACCTGGCTTCTTCTTACAGCATCAAACTGGAAAGTGGCAATTTTTCACTCCCTTCTGGTCTTGGTAAAACACCTGCAACTGAAAAAAAAACATAATAATAAAAATAAGCAGGCAAGCAAACAAACACAGAAAAAAACTTTTTCGGCGGATGGGGACCAATATCTATTTTCTGGATAATGGGTAATCAATGCGAACGATGCATATATCAGTTGCATCCATCAACGACAAACTAGAAATTAAACAGTTTTCAAGAAATAAGAAAATCAAGTCAAAATTGCAAATGAAATAGGTGCATTAAAACTGGTTGGTTCAGCTACACCAATTCCCTTAAAATTTGAAACTACTCCCACTTACTTAATATTATACTGATTGAAATCAAATTTTCCTTGCGCTTTTCTTAACGGCTCTAAGCATCTATGTAACTATGTAACTTCCTTTCTTTTGCCTTTTATAGCGAGTCAGATTGAGATTTGTTGATTGGTGACGTCACTAGCTCTTACCTCGTTTTGTGTCTCTAGATAAGACACATTGCTTCAAAGTATCTTGTCACATGCAGACATATGAATGGCTATTAGAGCCGAACGGGTGGGCAAGAGGGAGGATTTGTCTCCCTTCACCCACGCCACCCTCCTCCCCTCATCCCCGTCTTAACATTCTTTTTGTTTGCAAAAAAGCTAAAAAAAGCCTTAGTACGATAGTTGAGAAAGGAACGGTAGTTTGCAAGAAAAGGGTTGGACTGTTATCATCCAAAAACCTAAGCCTTAAGGTAACCTTAGTGATCATTTAACACACCAACAGTCTTCTAGGTATCTTGCTCTAAATAAGGCCTGGAGCAGACAACTTAAGGTAAGATAGGGTGAGTAATGTAACAAGGCTGGCAATTTACCAGAGGACCAACAATCATAGAAAGCCTTAAGCTAAATTCCTGACGACACTCCATTGACCTTTTTGGTCTACTGCCAAATTATCTGAGACGTTTTCAAATATTTATAAATCCAAAATATGTAATATGACATAAATTAGTCCTACTAACCTTTACTTTTTAAAATCGAATGTCACATTATCTCCAATCAGCATAAAAGGCGCCCACTGTTCCACATCAGAAAAGCCGTTTCCTCTCATCCATTTCATGGCCTGGTGAAGAGATTCACTGGCACTTTTCCCACGAACAAGATGCTCGTAGAAACGACTCATGAACTGCTCTGTTGCTTCGTCTTGTAAAGCCCACAGGGCCACCAACACGGAACGTGCACCGGATCCTAAGAACGCTCGAGCGATTCCAACAACTCCCTCGGATCTGATCTGACCACGTGCACTGTGACAACAACTAAGGACTACCAGTTTGGCTCTCAGTCGAACTTGTGAAATTTCAGCCATCGTCAATAAGTATTCTTGTTCTTGTGGAATCCTATAAGTGGAGCATGAAGGGGCAAGAGCAATTTCTCCTCTTTCAGCATTACCGTGAGCAGCAAAATGTATCAGACTCACTGAATGAATGCTTTGAAGAACCGCCTGCTTAGTTGCGTGCTCTCCCAACAATGGCTGAGCTCCAATCAGTCGTCCAATCATCACTGCTTCTTTTCTTGCACCAGGGAGTGGACATAATTTCTCAACAGATCCTTTGTAATACACGCGACAAACATCAGGCTCACCCACTATCAGTGCACCAGTCTGACTGTGATAATCTGCTGGACTGTTCTGAATGAGCTTGAGGGTCGTCAAAGAAGGGACAATGCGGATCCTGAACGACTCTGATAAATACTTCGTATTTTCATCCTTTAGCGCTGCAAATGGAGTTCTGAAGAAGACACGATCAGGAACAATGATGATTTCGGGTTCCCCAAGTAAGTCAGCCACAGGAGCGATGATCATTTGGTAACACTGAGCAAGAGTCGGCGGTTCCAGGTGCTGATTTTCATCTTCCTCCTGTTCTACAAGGCGGGAAGCATCCAAGCAGTTTTTCTCCGATGACACATGTGGCAGGTGACCAACGTTTGTAGAAAACAACGATCGATCCTCGCAGTGGTCGTGTGGTAAAATATGAAAGTTCCTAAGGGCTATGTCCTCAAAAACATTACCCACAGATGGCACTTTTTTGTTACTAAAACAGTCACTGATATCTACTTGTCGTAAAACTATCCCTGTGCTTGGTTTAAGAATCCACAAGGATATTTGTTGTTCATAATAGGAAATGTACAAACAAGAAGAGTTACTTTCTTTCTTCATGATTATCTCAATACCAACCCATGACTGTGGGTTGACTGATATTCCTTTCTCCACCGAGTACTGAGCTGACATTATGTCTGCCAGGGCTCTGGCTCTTCCAAGCTCCACAACGAAAAGAGCTTCATTAGCTTTCCCAGTAACACAATACAATGCACTAAGCAACAGGTAGGGAGAACCGTGCACGTCTAAAAGAGAGATCTTATATTCGTCGACGTTTCTTAAAAAACCTCGTATTTTCTCTAACAATCCAATGCACAGAGAGAGGCTCGACACAGCTTCGTGTATGTTTCCTTCCAACAAAAAGGCCCGTGCCATGGTAGCGTGGCATTGAAACTGCACAAACATGTATCCATTAGCTTTGCTTATTGTAAGAGCCTTTTTATAGTATTCTTTAGCCTTGACATATTCACCAAGCCATGAAAACACATTTCCTAGGTTTCCGTAATCTGTTGCTTCTCCTTCTTTGTCCCCAATTTCTTTTCTGATCACAAGTGCTTTCTGGTGGTATTCTTCAGCCTTGACATATTCACCAAGAGATTGAAACACAGTTCCTAGGTTTCCGTAAGACGATGCTTCTCCTTCTTTGTCCCCAATTTCTTTTGTGATCACAAGTGCTTTCTGGTGGTATTCTTCAGCCTTGACATATTCACCAAGAGATTGAAACACAGTTCCTAGGTTTCCGTAAGATGATGCTTCTCCTTGTTTGTCCCCAATTTCTTTTCTGATCACAAGTGCTTTCTGGTGGTATTCTTCAGCCTTGACATATTCACCAAGAGATTGAAACACAGTTCCTAGGTTTCCGTAAGACGATGCTTCTCCTTCTTTGTCCCCAATTTCTTTTGTGATCACAAGTGCTTTCTGGTGGTATTCTTCAGCCTTGACATATTCACCAAGAGATTGAAACACAGTTCCTAGGTTTCCGTAAGACGATGCTTCTCCTTGTTTGTCCCCAATTTCTTTTCTGATCACAAGTGCTTTCTGGTGGTATTCTTCAGCCTTGACATATTCACCAAGAGATCGAAACACAGTTCCTAGGTTTCCGTAAGATGATGCTTCTCCTTCTTTGTCCCCAATTTCTTTTGTGATCACAAGTGCTTTCTGGTGGTATTCTTCAGCCTTGACATATTCACCAAGAGATTCAAACACAGTTCCTAGGTTTCCGTAAGACGATGCTTCTCCTTGTTTGTCCCCGATTTCTTTTGTGATCATAAGTGCTTTCTGAAGATGTTCTTCAGCCTTGACATATTCACCAAGAGATTGAAACACAGTTCCTAGGTTTCCGTAAGATGATGCTTCTCCTTGTTTGTCCCCAATTTCTTTTCTGATCACAAGTGCTTTCTGGTGGTATTCTTCAGCCTTGACATATTCACCAAGAGATCGAAACACAGTTCCTAGGTTTCCGTAAGATGATGCTTCTCCTTCTTTGTCCCCAATTTCTTTTGTGATCACAAGTGCTTTCTGGTGGTATTCTTCAGCCTTGACATATTCACCAAGAGATTCAAACACAGTTCCTAGGTTTCCGTAAGACGATGCTTCTCCTTGTTTGTCCCCAATTTCTTTTGTGATCACAAGTGCTTTCTGAAGATATTCTTCAGCCTTGACATATTCACCAAGAGATTCAAACACAGTTCCTAGGTTTCCGTAAGATGATGCTTCTCCTTGTTTGTCCCCAATTTCTTTTGTGATCACAAGTGCTTTCTGTAGATATTCTTCAGCCTTAACATATTCACTCATAAAATAAAAGACAGTTCCTAGGTTTCCGTAACATACTCCTTGTCCAAATTTGTCCCCACTTTCTGTCAGGAGGGTGACCGCTTTTCTGTAAAGCTCGGACGCCTGTTTATATTTACCTTGACACTTATACAATTGCGCCAGCTTTAAGCTAACTTTTCCTTCTTCGTCTTTTCTGTCACACTCGCTGAGTAAGACCAGCAGCTTCGAGCCACATTCTATCGCACTTGTGAGATCACTTTTGTTAACATCGTAACCCTTAAATATTAGACTATATATGGAAATGCGAAGTTTTCTTAGAAATTCTTCTTCTTTGTTCAGAGCTTTGTTGTTGAGGAGAATCAAGCATTCCCTGCATATTTCCATGGCCTTTAAGACACGATTGGTGTTGAGAAGGAAAGTGGCAACGAGCAATCCAAAAGCGATGGCTTTTACAACTTCGAATATGTTTTCCATGACACTCATTTCTAGAAGCCAAAGAGACAAAAATGAAACAAATGAAAAGTAATCCAGTTTTGTAGACAGTCTAGTCATTAAGCAACCGGATAGCTGTATTTGTTTTAGTGTTATAAAGATAAATGGACATCTCAGAAATAGAGCTTTAAATCTGCGTCCTGTTTTTGATCCTTGGTAAAAAAAGACCCACCACTATATTTGTAAAGAGATGAGAGAGCTCCACGCTTATGTATTAAAAATCAAATTTTCTCTTTAAAATGTGAGGCCCTGTTAAGGATCTTAGGGGTAAGGGATATTAACCGGTTAGCTCAGTGTCAAAATAAAAAGTCGTTTTAACGGTGTGAACCTAAAAGGCCCTTGTAGGAAGGGAAATAAAACTTTGTTTTAGTGTTTCTTTCACCAGGATTACTTATCTTAAGTAAAGGATACGTCCTTTGAAAACAAATTTCGTATGGGCACCAGTTTCAGAGAAAATGTAACAAAATATTTTACAGTTATTCAAAGAAATCGAGACGCAAATAAACTTTTTTATAACTGGTACTTAACCACAGACGAAATGCGAATTACACGAAGAAGGTGAAAGAAACCAGGAGACGAAAATTTACAATTTTCCATTTTCGTTTGAAAAACGAGGACTACCTAAATTAGGTAGTGGCGGTGCACGATCACGATTAATTATACGGACAGCCCGTTGATATCAGGGAGCGCAGGCTCTGATTGGTTTGTCACTAATATACTATCATCTCAGATCCTACGAGTAGAAAACACGCACGAAATAGATGGCCAAAAGATGCTTTTTTCGCATAAAATTTACGTTTGGTGAGTTAAAACAGTTCTCATAATCCAAGGGTCTGTCTGTATAATAAAACAATTATTTTACGCCTCGTTGCCTGTGAGCTCATGTACGACTCCATTTTGTGGAATAATCAACAATTATTCTACGAGGGCGCGCTGGATATCAAATGATAGATAACCAACGAGGCGCGTAGCGTCGATTTGGTTATAATCATTTGATGTCCAGCAAGCCCGAGTAGAATAATTGTTTTATTAAAAACTTAATCGCTATTGTTCCGGCGAACAATTATTTTAGTAGTTTCGTCCCACGGGGACGGCTTAACAATGAACGTAAGTAGTATGTTTTTCGCGCGTTGGTAGAACTTGATTAGTATTCAAGCGTCGATAGAACAAAAGTTAGTTTTCAAGAAGAAGAGTCGAAGAGTCGAATATTTAGAAACGTTGTTTTTGTGAATTTTCTAGTTTTCGTCCGGGTCGCAGTTTCGTAAAAATTATCGAATTCGTTAGAACATTAATTGGTCCTTTCGAGCCGGACGTAGTTATCGCCTATTTATCGTTTATCGTTCGGGATGGCCGACAAAGCAGACGAAGGAGCGAATGAAACTTCAGAAGACACCGAGCGGATGTCAAGAAAACTTGAATATCTTCATCGAAGAAGAGCAGCATTCAAAGGAGTCGTTACAAGAAACAGAAAAAAGGCGGAAGAAATGGTATCCAGTAATGGAAGTCGAACTGTTATTAGATCCGTGAAAGAACGGTTGATGCAAGCATTGGAAAATGCGAATCAAGTTACTCAACAAATTATCGCCTTGCAAGCTGACGAGTGTAAACAAGCAGAATTAGAAGAATGGCTGGATCAATTGAGGACTGAAGTGGAAGATAGCGTCGACAAAGTTGAAGAATATTTAGAACGTCGTGCAGGAGCTCCCTTATCGGTTATCGGAGATTTTGCCGCCGATTATGCGAGCGAAATTGATGACAAAACTAGTCAAACCTCCGAATCGTTTGATATTTCACAAGCTTCGAAAGCGGCAGAAGAGCTACAAGTGGAGGTAGCTGCACTTACGGCAGAGGTAGCTGCATTAAAGGTTAAACAAGAAAAGAAAAGACTTCAAGATGAGTTTGAGCTACAAGAGCGAGCAGCGCGGGAAATTAAAATTCAACAGGAAAGAGACGAGGCCGCCTGGTTGAAAGAAGAAGCTGAACTGTTGGCGCAATGCAGACAATCTAAAAAGAAGAAGTCCGTTCGAAATATTATCAGCAAGGATTCTAATTCAAGTGAGGAAGAAAGTGACGAAAACGAAGAAGAGGAATGTGATTCGAAAGACGTTGACAAATTGTTTAAAGGAATTAAAAAGCCCGCCTTGACCGTATTCAGCGGAGATAAAGATCTTTATCACGACTGGAAAGCGCAATTTGAAATATTCGTAGATCGTATGAAAGTTCCAGCTAAAACCAAGATGATGATGTTGAAAAACTCCTTGTCTGGAAAACCTTTAAGAACTGTTGAGCGCTTAGGATATACACCTAAACAATATCAAGCTGCTTTAGATAAATTGGAACAGAAATACGGAGGAGAAAAACGCCTTTTGCAGCGTCACATTGAGTCTATCTTACGTGATTCACCTGTCGAGGAAGCCAATTTGAAGGAGTTAGAGATTTTCTCGGATCGTTTAACTGATGTTGTCGCCAAGCTTGAGGATAATGATCAACATCAGGAGCTAACCGGAGTATCCGCGCTTTACATAGCAGTGCAGCAGAAAATACCAGAGTCGCTTCTCGTGTCGTTTCAAGAGTGGTTGCACAGAGAGCCAAGAAAAGATGGACTTTCCACGTTTTCGAAATGGTTGCAGAAACAAGTTGCTTATCGCATGGAAGTTGAAGAAGTTAAAGGGAGAACAAAGAAAAAGAAGGAGGAGAGTGTCGAGTCGAAGAAACCCGTCAAAGCAACTTTCCACAACGCAACAACAAAGCCCGATCTCAAGTGTGTTCTCTGTAACGGACCTCACCGAATCACCTCGTGCAAGAAGTGGGGCGAAACGTCGGTGAACGACAGATGGGAAATTGCCAAGGAAAACTACCTCTGCTACCGCTGTTTGAGTGCAGGCCATCAAGGAAGAGACTGTCCGGGAAGAAATCGTTGCGGTATTAAAGGCTGCAAAAGCACCCATCACTTCCATCTGCACTTCGAACTTCGACCGCCTAATCCGCTTGAACAACTGGACACTCCTGCTGATACACGAACAGCCTTTGGTGAGTCTGAGTTTTCAGGAGACGTGGTGTTGCGAACGGTACCAGTTTGGCTCGTGGGCTCAGAAGGACAAAAGATCAAAGTTAACGCCTTTCTAGACGATGGGTCTGATTCGACTTATGTACGAGGTGATGTCGTCACTGCCCTTGGCCTCGATGCAGAAGAAAGAAACCTCAGGTTGTCAACTCTCACTGACAGTTGTGTACCACTCAAAAGCAAGAAAGTACCGCTGACGATAAAGAGCATAGATGGAGAAACCCAGTCAACTGTTGAAGCGTGGACGTTACAAGAAATGTGTCAGGGCTTGACAATTCCAGACTGGAATAAGCACAAAGTCAAGTGGGATCATCTCAAGAACATCGCATTTCCTAAAGCACCTGGAAGAAAAACGATCGACCTTCTGATCGGATCAGATCATCCTGAGCTTGCCCTAGCACTAGAAGAACATTCTGGTCCAATTGGAATGCCAGTAGCAAGAAGAACGCCATTAGGATGGACCTGTGTTGGACGTCTACCCGCCCTCGCTTCTACTAAGAGAACAGCTTACGCTAGAACATTTCGAACGGACACAATACTTGAGACGCGCCTTGATGAACAATTGCGAGAAATGTGGGAAATTGACTCTCTTGGAATTCGAAACACAGAAGTCAAGCAGTTGAGCCAGGAGGAAATCCTAGCTATGTCAAAAGTGGAAAAGTCGAGACGATACGTCGGAGGTCGTTACGAGATTGCTATTCCGTGGAAAGAAGAAACTCCCTCTATTCCCGACAACAAAGAAGATGCAGAGAAACGCCTCTACTCTCTCGAGAAGAGCTTGCTTAAGAAGCCAGAGGTTGCGCAGCGTTACAAGGATGCAATGAACGCGAACGTTGACAAGGGGTATGTTCGAAAGCTAAAACCCGAAGAAGCACATGACGGTCCGAGCTGGTATCTTCCGCACTTTCCCGTTATTCGTGAAGACAGAGAGACCACAAAAGTGCGCATCGTATTTGACTCTGCTGCTAGTTGTAAAGGAACATCGTTGAATAACACCATGCTTACGGGACCAAAGTTACAGCGAGATGTCCTGGAAGTTCTTCCCCGATTTAGACAAAAGCCTGTTGCTTTAGTAGCAGACATTAAGGAAATGTTCTCTCAAGTTGTTTTAGCAGAGAAAGACCGCAGGTACCACAGATTCCTATGGAGAGATCTTGACCTAACGAAGCCTGTTGATGTGTATGAAGCAGTTCGGTTGGTTTTCGGAGACAAAGCATCCCCTTACCTAGCTCAATTTGTGGTTCGCAGTCACGCCCAAGACTTTCAAGACAAACATCCAGCAGCAGCTCTCGTTATGCTTCTAAACATGTACATGGATGATATTCTCGATTCGGAGGATTCAGAAGGAGATGCTATACATGTTCGAGATGACCTGATGAAACTCCTGAGTGACGCTGGTTTCCGAGCCCAAAAGTGGTGTAGTAATCGAGCAAAAGTGTTAGAAGATATCCCAGAGAAGGATCGAGCAACCGGAGTGAAGCTTGAAGAATCAGAGTTGCCGAGTGTGAAGACGTTAGGGGTGCAATGGAATGCAAGTGAAGATGTGTTTACCTTCTCGATTAAAGAAATTAACCTGTCCTTCTACACAAAACGAGGACTCTTGAGTCGTATTGCCACACTGTTTGATCCACTTCAGTTCCTGGCCCCTTACGTCATCAGAGCAAAAATGGCGTTACAAGAAGCTTGGTTAAGAGGCCTTGAATGGGATGAAGAGTTTCCTAGCGATTTGAAAGTCACCACTCAGCAATGGGCAGAGCAGTTAGCTGAAGCTTCGAACGTGATAGTTCAACGTTGCTATCGACTTGATGAGAAAGTGGAACAAGTATCACTTCACACATTCACCGACGCTTCCAAATTAGCCTATGCTGCTGTCAGCTACGCCAGATACAAGTACGTGAGTGGAAAAATTTCCGTGGCCCTAGTGACAGCCAAGGCAAGAGTAGCTCCGATAAAATCTGTGAGCATCCCGCGCCTTGAATTAATGGCGGCAGTACTTGGGGTGCGCTTAGCTGAAACAGTCTCTGAGAAGTTGGAAATACCATTAAGCGAACACACCCTATGGACGGATAGTATGGATGTAATCTACTGGGTTCAGGGTCATTCAAGACGACTAAAATCGTTTGTTGCTAATCGAGTCGCCGAGATCCAGCGAAAAACAAGCCCCGCACAATGGCGGCACGTGCCTGGTGAGAAAAACCCTGCTGATGACGCCACAAGAGGTCTTGACCTGAGAGATATGTCTACTGAGAGTCGCTGGTTTCAGGGACCTTCCTTCCTTCACGAGGGGGAGGAATCCTGGCCTTTGGATCGTACAGATCGTACAGATTGTACAGAAGAAGGCAAACAAGAATTGGCAAAAATCAGCCTCACGTTCCAAAGAAACAGATCGTTTCCTTTGTTAGACGCCGAGAGATTTTCATCCTGGCTTAAATTACTAAGAGTCACTGCATGGATCATGCGGTTCATATCCCGTTGCAAGAGAGCACGACTCCATAGAATGCAAGCAAGCGAGTTAAATTTACAGTCAGGAGACCGACGTCAGGCAAAGCAGCTCTCTGGAGAAAGTCCTGGATTTAGAAGAAATGAAGAACGCGGAGAAGTACTGGCTTCGAGAAACTCAGAGAGAACGCTTTTCGGAAGAGTTGACGACTTTGAGACAAGGGCGAAATGTCTTAAAAGGCAGCCAGCTGTGGAGATTGTCACCATTTCTAGACAGTGACGGAATCTTACGTGTAGGGGGAAGGCTAGAGATGTCTAATTTGCCTTACGACGCTAAGCACCCTGTTGTCTTACCAAAAAAGCATCATATTTCGAAACTAGTTGTTGCGCACATCCATGTTCAAGGTCACCATAGCCTCGGAGTGAACGCTACCCTTGCTGAATTACGACAAAAGTACTGGATTATCAATGGGAGAGAAGAAATCAAGCGATGGAAACGGGAATGCAATGTTTGTAAACTCCAAAGAAAGCGCAGAGGAGAACAAATAATGGCACCTCTTCCTGAAGTCAGACTTGGATCTTCGCTGCGATGTTTCGCTTGTTGTGGAGTCGATTTCGCTGGCCCCTTTGTTGTCAAGATTACGAGGAAAGTTTCCGCAAAGCGTTATCTATGCCTGTTCACGTGTGCAAGCACAAGAGCGGTTCATTTAGAAGTCGCCTTCTCTTTGGACACTGCAAGTTTCCTTAACGCATTTTCCAGGATGGTAGCGAGGCGTGGTAAGCCGGACGTGGTGATCAGTGATAACGGTACAAATTTCACCTCAGCTGATAGAGAGCTACGCGACCTGGTCTTAGCTTTGGATCAAGCGCAGATCAAAGAGAATGCTACCAGTGACCGAATTCAGTGGCGTTTTAACCCTCCGGGCGGATCCCATCATGGAGGGCTGTTCGAATCTCTAATCAAGTCCGCAAAGAAAGCTTTACGTTCTATCCTGGAAGAGTCCAAGACTACAGATGAAGAGTTGCTGACGGCAGTTGTCGAAGTAGAAGGAATTCTAAATGCCCGTCCACTGACCTACTGCAGCAGTGATCCAAACGACGAACATGTTTTAACTCCTAACCACTTCCTTCATGGACAAATGGGAGGACAACTCGCACCGCGAGTCGTAGACGATATCGCGTTCAACCCAAGAAATCGATGGCGTTTCGTTCAAGATCTCATTTCCAAATGTTGGAGAAGATGGATGAAAGAATTTCTGTCGACACTGAACACCCGCAACAAATGGGTCGATCAGAAACGTAATGTCGCACCCGGGGATGTCGTACTTCTCGTCGACCCAAGTAACCCAAGGGGCAAATGGCCTTTAGGGCGCATTCAGGAAGCATTCAAAGGCCCTGATGGACATGTTAGGGTTGTACGCGTCAAGTCTGCAGGAAAGGAATACCTGAGACCTATCACAAATTTGTGCCCGTTAGAATTCTAAAGAACTTAAAGGAACAGAACTGGCATTCCTGTTCGAGGGGGAGAATGTTCCGGCGAACAATTATTTTAGTAGTTTCGTCCCACGGGGACGGCTTAACAATGAACGTAATTAGTATGTTTTTCGCGCGTTGGTAGAACTTGATTAGTATTCAAGCGTCGATAGAACAAAAGTTAGTTTTCAAGAAGAAGAGTCGAAGAGTCGAATATTTAGAAACGTTGTTTTTGTGAATTTTCTAGTTTTCGTCCGGGTCGCAGTTTCGTAAAAATTATCGAATTCGTTAGAACAGCTATTAAAAAACATCAAGAAAGAACGAGAAAAATGAGAAAAGAGATAAAAAGGGAACAAGAATCGATCACATGACTGAACGAAAAAGGCGCCAAAACCTTGCGAAGTGGCGTTTCATTGCAAAGCTGAATGAATCAATGAAAACTGCTCGAAGGTGAACAAGTAGCACAGGTTTGGAAAAAAATCTTCTAATTATTGGCTCTGTAATGTGGTACATGTTTGATTTTTCCTGAAACATTGTTGTAATCATCGTTCAAAGCGGATTGAAGCTGTACAATTTCACCATATTAACTGCTGGAGTTGAAACGGAACAAGCCGGTAATCCGTTGGCACAACGAAGACAGAACTAATTTGAAATTGAAGAGGTAATTTCTATGCAGCTCAGAAGCAAGATTACTGTAGCGAGGAACATTAGAATTCACCATCATAGTTTGTTAAACGCAAAGCACAAAATGTAGTTGTTCTCGGCTTAGAGGTTGCAGACGGAATGGTAAAAACAACATTCAAACAACTGGAAAAGCGATTCAACTCCTTTCACATGGCATCCCATTTCTATCTGAACATTTGGACCTGTTGGAACACAGAGCTACAACGAGTGCAGGTAAACCAGTGTCAATTTTGCGCCGGTGTTAAAGCGAAAAAAATCTCGCCCTTCCTTCTTTCTTGGTAGTTTGCAGCTGTAGTTTGTTTAGTACTTATTTAGACTGTTCATAATTTTCGCACCGAAATCCCCATGAATGTGTGATAGTTTTAATTAAATGATTCTGCCCCGTTTCACTGTTTTGTTTTATATGTTGTCTTGATATTTTGAAGTGGAAAGCCTTCCTGATAAAACCGTTTGTTCAATTTTGATGATCGACGTGACAATCGATGAAAGAAATTAATTGTAAACACAACGCCTAATGCTTAAATTTCCATTTCTGCTCAGTTTCTTCAAACGATTTTGACTTGTGTTAGACGCTGTTGGTGATGCTTGTTGGTGATGCTGTTGGAATTTCTGCTTAATTTAAATTCCCTGCCAAGTGATTTTTCTCCTTAATTTTTCTCGCCGGGTTGCTCGCGAGGAAAAAAACTTTCAGCTCACTTTGTTCATTTTGTTGTTGAGTGTTCGTTGACCATATTTGGTCGCAGCAGGTCTATGAGCTGATAGCCTAGCTCCGTTCAGCCAATCAAAATGCTAGAAATCCAATATACCCAGTCCAGTTTTTAATAATTATTAAATATACCTTAGGAAGGGAACCAATCAGATTGCTTTAAACTTAATATTTTTTGCTTAGTATATTATAAAAATCAATAGAAGTTTATTAAATGACTTAGGAGAGTTAAGATTTAGTCCTTTATATTTTCCAAAAGTGGGAAAAAGTAAACGACAAAGACAACCGACGGTCTTCGACTGACTCAGTCTATTTATCAGGTATCAAATTTTGACACTAATTGTAACTCAAGTAATCTCAAAGCATTACGTTTGAGGATGTTTCAATAGTTCGATTAGTAATCTAGGTATCCACTCTACAGGAGAAACAGTAAGTTGGACTTTGAACTTCCCTGTCAAAGTTTTCTTCGTACTTAACTGAGGAACATTTTTGCCAAACTTCACAAAAAATTGTAAAATCGAAAGAAGCATTTGAAAGAACAATGCAGAAATCAATAACAAGAACTGTAAGATCGAGTTTTCTTTGTTAATTTCCCCATGGCGCACAAGGAAGGTCAAACGATATATCAAACAGTGAGGGGTTACAGGGGGGTTAGCATAGTTCAATCTGGAAGCGCCAGAAAAAAGAAAAAAAAGGGCCTTTTATCTTGCCCCTCAATTGTCTGCCTCGTTTCCGACGGTCGGAAAATTTGCATCTCTCCTGCCTCCTGCTACTTTGAAGATCCCGCTTGCCACCCCCTCTTCTCTTCCCTCCCATAGACTTCCCGCCCCCTTCTGTCCCTCTTTCCTTACCATAACTTATCGTTCACACAGGAACGATGGAAGACGCGCTGATGAAAACGTAGACGTTTTTAAAAAAAAGATTTTTGTAAACGCATCATTTTAATGTGGACGATTGAAAACGGAGGCTTTTGAATAACGATTAACATTGAAACGCGGCTTAGCTGGGTCACAATGTTTACACAAATCCCTAGGTTTAGCTAAGCCACGATTCAGAAACACCCGTCAGTTATACCACTTGTTCGCGGTTAGTTCAAAGCGTCATTGCAAGGATTTTTCTGACGAGACAAAAACCAATTTTAAATCCTTTGCAGGAATTTAATGGCACCCAGTAATTGTTAGGGTTAGATTGGGTTCCCGATTATGACTCCTGATTGGGTTGTTATTTCACCTCGGTTGGGAGCTGCCTCGAGTGTAACCGCTATCACCTTGGTATAAGAAACGCCACTGTATGTTAACTGCGGCAGAATTACCGCAGTAAATAGCTTTTACCACTAGATTGTGTATACATCTTGTTCAATACCTTGAGTGCATTTTGAGCTTTTATTTTTTTCTTAGAAAGTTTAATTTTAGGAATACTAATCCCTAATTCAATTGAAGAAAAAGAAAATTTTAAAAATTACCTTCAACCTAGGGCCAGAAATTTGCGTGCCAGTTTAGATTACAGTAGATCACAGGCAGCCCGAGCTCACGTCTCAAGAAAGCGCAAAATAAATGATTTATCATTCCATTCATAGAAGCGTTGTGTGAGTCAGGATGTGACCTTTCAACGAAAGCGGTATTGGGTTACACGTCGACCGTTGAATGAACGAATGAATGAATGAATGAATGAATGAATGAATGAATGAATGAATGAATGAATGAATGAATGAATGAATGAATGAATGAATGAATGAAGAATGAATGAATGAATGAATGAATGAATGAATTCTTACATTGTGACATTTGCAGTTGTACATTTTGTTTCTTATACAAATCTAGTCGTTGTCTATATACTTAATATTTTTTCCATTCTTTATATTTTAAGACAACTTTTTGTTAGCACGTACGTATTTTGAACGAGCGTTAGCTCATTAGACGCTACGTGGGTAAATAAATGATTGATTGATTGATTGATTGATTGATTGATTGATTGATTGAGGGTGGATTCATTTGCAGCATACGCGTGTAGCTGTCGCATCTGCCCAGTAGAAATTTTTATTTAAAAATGGACGAGTAACCAGGGTAAGACATAATAAGATTTTGAGCGTTCTCTGGTTAAAAATTTAAAAGTTTGAGCTTTCGATTGCCAGACTGCAATCTTTGACAAGTGATGAATAAAAAAAAAAACAAAAAAAAACACTTGTCAAAGATTGCAGACTGGCAATCGAAAGCTCAAACTTTTAAATTTTTAACCAGAGAACGCTCAAAATCTTAGAAATTTTTATTGTTTTCAAGCTTAAAAACAATGAAAATTCCAATGGACAAATGCCACGGCTATACGTGTATGCCTGCAAATGAGTCCACCCCTCAAAAACGAAGGAAACAAAGCAAGCTAAACTCAAAAACAAAAAACTCTGAACTCGAAAATGACACGCCCTGAACACTGAACTCTGAACCCTGAACCCTAAAGTGGGTCATGCGGAGAGGCTCCGCCCGGAAACACACGTGACTTGGAGGTATGTTAAAGGGTTGGGGTTAAACCTCCTCATATGAAGCTTTATTACTGAGTAAATGACCCTCCACCCCCCGGGAGAGGGGATAAATGAGTTATTATTACCGATAGATTGTGAAACGACATCATTCTTACACTGGAACCTCAATTTGACAAAGTGCCAAGGGACTGAGAAAATTGGTTCTTCATATCGAGGTTTTTTTTCTCTTCATTACACCATTACTGGACTGAAAAATATCGTTCGTTATACCTAGGACTTCGTTATATAGAGGTTCGACAAATCGAGGTTGCACTGTATTTCTCACATCCTATTAGGTTATTCTGTTTTGTTTAATTATCCTTTTTTTAAGTAAGGGTTCTTCGTTTTCGAGTTAACACTTTGGGTTCCACTAATTTTTTTGAGACGTACAAGCAATTCAACCCTTCTTCTTTGAAAAATTGCGGGGCCCACGCGCAGATATCCATAATGGTTATCTTAGTTGAAGCCATTTAAGAATGAAAGGTTTCCCCAATCATCGCCATCATGTATAGCGTTAATATTCCCGCAGAAACAAGCAGCGTCTATCAGACCAAAACAAATGATCAAGTGCTTTGTCGCTACTGTGCTGATATTTTACGTCAAAGTTACGAAAATTATATAGTCGTACTCTCAAAATTGCAAAGGTAAAGAAAATTCAATACAAGGCTTAATATTTTTAGTTACCTCGAACTGCCTCCCGCTTTGCAAAATGAAACTTCTAAAATCGCACTTCAAGAAAACAAACAAGTTTTTTTTTACTTTTTTAAAATGACAACTAGTGAGCAGCACACAGCGACGTATCTTGTTAACTTGCTTTATTCTCCGACTTGTTCGTCTGATCACACGGACCTCATCAGGGAGTTTAACAAGATAATGAAAGGGAACTAGTTTTATACCCATGTTTTACAGTACAAATCATGTCCAGAAAGGAAGGGAAGACAGCAACAACACCCACAGAAACTTACTTGCAGGATATGACTTTAAAATCCTGCATTACAAAATATGCGATGTTTAATTTTGGAGGTCACGGATTTAACGTTAGGTCCTTGAGCCCCCAGATTAAACATTTCTTATTTTACGATGCCGTAAGTCGAAAATGTGCATAATGAATACTGATTTATGGTCGAATTCGCTTTTAAATCTATGGGGAGCATCATATTTCAATCAGCACTCAATTTAAAATGTTTGTTCTTTGTACTTCCACCTATTAAACAGCCTCGAAAATTAACAGAAGTGTTTTTAGATTAAAAAGCCAAACATCTTCATATTCATACTATTTACAGGCTTATCCGACTCCAAACTGTTGCATGTATGGTCATAGCGATGGCAAGACAGTCCCCCAAAACAAGTATTTGTAGTTGTACTTACCAAGTCGCCTCTCGCTTGAATCAAAATCGAAACGTATAAATGATCCTTTTTATATTGCTACTCTCCTTATATTCCTGGAAACTGAGAGCATTTTATCATATTCAACGATGTCATATGTATAAAATACGTTATGAGTAATTAAGGCCACACCAGGCTATTTACAACAAGTTTTTTTTCACATTCAAATTGAATTTAAAACAAACCCAAAACAGTAAGCCTACGTCATTTACCTTCCTTATTCTACGACGGTAAATTTTAGCGAGGTGTTTCTTATGGCAGGTTCGACAAACGAAGCACTCGTAAACCATTAAGACTGAAGCACAAAGCACCCCAGCTCGAAAACGAAGCAACCTGAACTCGAAAACGAAACACGCAGCACCGAAATCGAAAGACCCTATTAAAAACTGATTAAACTTAAGATCGAAGCACCCTACTGGCTCAAAAACGAAGCACACTGAACTCGAAAACGAAGCAACCTTAATAACCCAAAATAGGAATTCAAAGCGTATACATTAATAAGGCTTTCAGCAGGATCTTTGGAAACGAATTAAGAACATTCAGTGGTATTAACACTTGATTTTGACGACTTAATTGGTGAACAATAGTCTTGTAGAGTGCTAACCATACCTGGTAGATAAATGAGCTTAATGGTAACAACGGTCTGCTTCGAAGCAACAATATATGTATGAGACAAACTGCCCCGCTATTTGCATATCGTTTCATGATTGCAGTCGACGTTTTATTAATTCACATCCGTGATAGCTCAATGTACCAGCCAGCTCAAGAATACACTCTTTTTTTTATAAGAACCTTTTTTATAAGAACGTCGAGGCTGGAATTGGCCAAAATTTTAAGAACATGCTAAGAACATACCCAGGCTGAGATTTTGTTAAGAACCATATTTGTAGAATATGCTATGTGAAAATCAAATTAAGTGTAATAATTTGGTCAGAGTAAGTTACAACCTTTTTGAGCCCCAAATGCTAGAATTTTTGTGATGTCGCAAGTCATTTCTAAAACAAGAAAACACGTATAACTTTTAAGAAATTGGTAGAACTTGACCTATTTGTTCTTTATTTCATTTAGACTACTATGATTTATGAAATGCTGTTCAATTAATCTTAAGAACATTGTTAAGAACGTCTGAGGCTCAAATCACCAAAAACATAAGAACATTCAGTTCCGGTTCAGCCTCAGCTTAAAAATCAGACGTTCTTATAAAAAAACAGAGTGTAGCCTGAAGAGCGGATATTTTGCGGAGCGGTTCCGTTGGGTACTCCTGAATTATCGTTTCGAAATATTGTAACGAATACAGAAAAGACGTCTTATAGGAGAAAACTGTTTTGAAGTTCGAATAAGGCAAACTCATTTTATTTTTGAAGGTTCTTGATTTTAACAAAAGGAATCGTGATGGAAAAAAGTCATTAAGGTTGATTGCCAATACGCGATGCTTCAGTGTTGTTGTTAACACCGGACGTCAAGATGATATGGTTATTATGAAAGAGTACGCACAGAACCTGATATTTAGACAATATTATATTGAGGTGAGCTAGACATTACCTTTCCACTGCGGATTACAACCCGATACCAACCAAAAGAGAAGAAATGTCCACATTTTCGGTTATTTGGTCGGAGATATGTGCCAATTGTTGACGTGTTAATGCTGTAATTATCGGGATTTTGAGAGCCTTTGTACTCGGCGCTGATAAAAAGCCCGAAGCTAATTTTTAAACCTAGTTTAAGAACGGCATTTACTCTTTGAGAATTCTGAATTTCAAGTGATTCGGTGTTTCAGTGCCAGGGAGGGAAACTTTCTCTTCAAAAGATGCGCCAAATTGAGAATTCTGAGCAAGCGAATTTTAGTGGTTTTCAGCAGCCTGCCATGACCTTGAAAATTAATCCACATAGTATAATTTGACTCAAATTACTTGTAATCTCTTCAACAGCAAATTTCTGAGCTTAAGCTCAAAACATGATTTTTCCATGACGCGAATTAAACAGAGCGAAGTTTACGAGAAGGTATGATTCGCGTTTATTCGGGGTGTTTGTAGAGACACGTAGTGCGGTAAAGGTTTTTAAGTTTTTGGAGATTTAAAAGTATTTTCTCAACAAAAAATGCCACCACGTTTCTAGAGCTACCACAAGGTATCTCTGGGCGAAAAACGAAGAATTTTGATTTTTCATCATGTGCCACGTATTTTCGATTTTGCTCGGTCTTAGTGGACATTGCCTCTTTAAGTCTTGTTAAAGTGTTATGAAGTATTGTTGAAAGTCTTTTGTCTCAATAAAGGTATATAAAAAAGAAGCATTTGAAAAAACAGTGCAGAAATCAATAACAAGAATTGTTAGATCGAGCTTTTTCCTTGTTAAAATACTAAATCTGTTCGGGTAGCAGAACGTTGTTTAATTTCCCTATGGTGTACACAGAAGGTGAAACGAGGTATCAAGCAGTGATGGGCTAGCACAGTTTAATCTGGGAAAGAACAAAAAAGAAAGAAAGGGTATTTTATCTTTCTCCATTCAATGGTGATTGCTTCCACGCCCAATTGCATCTCGTATTTAAGCTGTTTTTAGTCGCACCATCATCTGTCCTTTCTTCCTTCATCTGTGGTTTTGTTTTTGGATGAAGTCTTGGACTTTAACCCATTGATCATCGCACTTTTGCCGGCTGCAAACTTCCCAGCGGGCTGACGTAAAATCGAATGAATGTTCAAGATAATAGCTGCAGTTACTTATAACTTTCACCGTGTACCGTGTTAAAAGTGATTTACTGCTGTTATATTTCGCCGTGGTTGTTTGTTTGTTTGTTTGTTTGCTTTTGCAATAATATTATCCCATTTCCCTCCCATTTTGGCGCCTGCCACGCAGGCCTAGCTGCAAGAAGCATACTACACTACAAAAAGTTTGAGGGGCTTCGCGTGAGAAATCAGCCACGCGTGATTTTGATTCGCGTGACCTATTGCTCGCATGACTGATTTTAAACAAGTATTATATAATATTCTTATTGAAAGTAACGGTCAACGCAGATAACTTCAAATTCGCCAGATTTTACCGTCTGGAGCGCCAAGAACGAAAAAATACGACATCTAAGGGTGCCGTGTGGTTAACTGTAATTTTTTAAAATTTATTTTTACAAATTTAGCCATCAAAAACAGAAATATCTTATGTTGACACTGATTTTTCGTTTTCGAGGCGGTTAGCATCTTCTGCATCCAAAGCCATCTGGAGATCAACCTTTATGAGTTGATCTTTAGTTGTTAACTTCAAGTTAGCAACCTTAAAATTATTAACCATCCATTATGACTTCAATCTGCAGTTATTGTCTTTTAATCTTGTTCTGAATGAGCACTCTTCCTCCAAAAAGCTTCAAATACTCCAGCTAAAAATAATGCGAGCAATAGCACTTTCCTTAATCTCCTATGCACACATAATTAAGCCTCATCACACAGTCTCTTTCCTCCTTCACTAAGTATCCAAGTAGCTTGCAAGCAGACGTCTCCTATCTCCTCCTTTGGAGGCGTCTGCACACAGGCCGTAGTATTTGAAGGTGC
The DNA here is from genome assembly GCA_964030785.1 of Siderastrea siderea. Taxonomy (NCBI): domain Eukaryota; kingdom Metazoa; phylum Cnidaria; class Anthozoa; order Scleractinia; family Rhizangiidae; genus Siderastrea; species Siderastrea siderea. Next base: position 72,830,150 of record OZ034966.1, on the reverse strand, counting down.
AACAGTGACAGACGGTTTGGTCGGTTGGCCATGATGTGACCCCTTGTAAGTCTTGTAATCGCGTGATGGGTTAACGTGAACTTCATCACAAAGCGCACGCGCTGTAGCAAGTACTTCATGTAACGATCACTGAGAGCAAATGTCTTCATTTGTGGGCAATGAGTTTGATATGTGAAAGTACAAACAATCCAAAGGGCACACCACCAACATAAAATAAAATACGCTGTATCGTATTTACAGCCAATCCGCCTTAAACCAGGCCAAAATGATTTATAAGTGTCTTTGAGCAATAAATCATATTAAAAACTACGATATTTTGGTTATCTTTGCATTGTTTGTAGGTATACAATGCTTGCTTCAAATTCAAGATCTTAAGTTGTCAAGGACCTGTTTGTTTTCTCTATTTTTGCCCTCAAGCGGCCTCGGTTTCCTAAAATATTGTTGTCCACAGTCTATAACCTAAGAAATCACGTCTAATCTAACAACAACTAAACATTGGACTCTCTTGAGTAGTCTTGCAAAATAAAATACACTCAATAAGCCTTACAATGAGGGTTTGTTCTTTATTTTCCGTTAAATAGTCCTGATACAATCATTTTAACAAGGATGTCCTCAAAATGTTAGTAACCTCCGTTACCTAACAAACCGAACAGTCTAAGTGATTTAAATCAAGACGATGGGGGTCTATTATTATGGCAATTTTATCTTGCTTCTATGGGGAATCGAATAACCCAGATTAATCGTGGAGTGCTCCCTTCGGAAATTTGAGTTTTACTGTAAGTCAAGAAGGACTGGAGGGTTATGGTTAAGAGCGTAACCTCCGTTACCTGAATTTCTCTGCAATAAAATGCAGCAATATGATCAAGTCTTGTTATTTTGCAGATGCCCTCATAAACAGGTCTTACAGAGAAAATCGTTCCATTTCAACTTATTTCAAGCAAAATATTGAATGTTGATTATCGAAATAGTAACCTCCGTTACCGAGCGTTACCGTAACCTCCGTTACCAAGTGGTTACGAAGTATCGCAACTCTATTTATATTTAGTTAAAAACTAACTGGGACAACAAAAGCTGAATAGTTTTGTAGTCACGCAATTATGAGGAGGCTATTAGGCCTGGCGCACGCAACTGGTGTACACGGCTAAAAATCACACTTTATTTGGCTCTTTTGAAATTATTACAAATCAGATCAAGGAGATATTTGGTAAAGAGTTAAAATTAAAGAATTTCTTTCCATTGAATAGTTTTGGTCCTGGCTATAAGATCCACTAAAAGAGAAAATCTTAAAAATGTCGACTAAAATGGGGCCATTTTGAATACTTCGCGTAACATTTCGAGTCTAACCATGCACAATTTAGGATTCCTCCGTTTTGATGAAAGGTATCCTACTTATATTTTGCAACAAAAGTTACTGGTTTATGAGTAACCAGTATCTTAAAAATTATAGCAAATAATCGAGAAATAAGGACGTTAGAGGGAATCATAGCAGGATGTACCATTTTGCAGCCACTCAAAAGCAGCCTGAACATGAATTCAAAAGAGCGTTTTAATGTAAGTTTCGTTTGTTATGGAAAGGAAGACAAATGACTTTCGAAATTCTCAAAAGTTTAGCTTTCTATCTAGGGTAATTCTTACAAATTGGGAAACTCCACTTCTAAACTACGACCAAATTTACAAGGTTAGACAGCGTTTTTATAACACGAAAGATCTTCGGGTCGTGCGCTTGATCGAAATACAGATTCTGAAGCGTGCCTTGGCACAAACAGTTCGTGCATAAAATGTGCCTGGGTTGTGCATAAAGTGTGCGTTACAATTTTTTATGTGTGCCTAAGTTGTGCCTAAACTGTGCCTAAAATGTGCCTGAGTTGTGCCTAAACTGTGCCTTCGCTGTGCCTAAACTGCGCGAAAACAGTGCCTAGCTTGTCCGCCAAAATCGTGCGTAGTAATCGCACGCCAAAGTTGTTTGTTAGAGCGCCAAAATTATTTTTTAATTTATCTGTGTGAGGTCTGTACACTCTTCCTTATTCGATGGCATGAATTTTAAACGTTATCCTATTAAATTTTTTCTTTGAGCAGTTTCTGATGCATTATAATTATTTTATAGCAAAACAAAAAGACTTACGAGATTAATTGTTATACCCGGGTCGTTAGATATGTCGGTGTTTTAAAAATTAAGTTCGCTTCTGGACCTGATGAAAGTTAGTCATCTTCCCAGGTACATGTACAATTACATTATTGCGATAAGACGTGAAATTTTCGGATAACCTGGAATTTGTTGTCGCGAATAAGACGTTCCGTGCGCATTTCAAATATTATAATTTTGTACAGTACTCTGTACAGTGTTTACAATTGCACGCCCGCACGCGGCGGCCTTTTGATGAGAAGAAATTATTTGACCAACATTTTAGACGCCTTCAGCTAGAAGAATTTCAAGTTCATCTTCCACATCCAATGAAATAACGAATCACAATATAGCTAGGTGGTTTGGCGATCTTTTATAGTTTTCGTGAGAGCCGATGCAACGATCTTGAATGCACTAATGTATTGACAGATCGGGCATGAGATAAGAGCGCTGACAATTCCAGATTACGCACAAAGGAATCTTCGAAAAACCGCAGATATACTAGATTTGTATTTGAAATGTCTGGTCCTCATTTGATTGCAAAATTTCCTTGCTGCATTGTTACAGAAAGAGCATCGCATTATTTTTCCAAACATTTTAGGGAGCCGTAAAAAGATACCAAGGACACAGCAAAAGTCACGGTGAAAGAAGCGGACGAGTATTCAGACACAGTCAGACGACGGAAGCAGCATAAACATCCGTTCCCTTATATCTTTCTTCTTCGTGAAGTCCTTTAACATTGTTCTCGATTAAAATATCGAGTGATCGAGCAATAGAGGAGCGGCTCGCACTATACGGTTGCCCGGTTCAGTCACGCTGTTTCTTGACTGAAAGTTCTCGATGTTGACTTGCGCTTTTTCGGCATCTTTGCCGAAGAAATACACGACCCCACAAGCTTTTAGCTTTTATTATTATCGTGTTAAAATAAAGTTTATCTATCTATCTATCCAAGATTTACGCTTACGTTACCAGGAAGGCATGACAATAAATAAAAGCAAACTCTACGAACCTGTTACGAAAATCAAAATGACTTTTCAAAGAGAAAAACGTGTTACAAGATGCGCGTGTTTTTATTTCATTCAAAATCAACTGCTATTGAATGGGAAGGTGCTTGGTTTTGAGAAGATAAGCTAAACTTCTTCCACAAAATATAAAGTGACCCATCGATGTAGGGTACGTGACTTCAGGAATACATGTACACTTGCACTGAATCCAGGCGAAAAGAAAACGCTAACTGACCTTAATTCTCCATCAAAATCTGTAAAGTATGGAGCACTACGATTCTAATCTGTTGATTTGACGTGGCAAAATGTGCCCCAGACGTGCCAAACTGTGCCTAAAATGTGCCTCAGCTGTGCCTGAAATGTGCCTAAGTTGTGCCTAAACTGTGCCTACACTGTGCCTAAGCTTTCTGTAAAACATGCCTTAACTGTGCCTTGAATGTGCCTAAAATGTGCCTAGATTTGTGCCTAGAAGTTTTTTTCTTGTGCCTTGGCATGAAAGCTGTGCCTTTCACTGAAGCCTAAATTAGTGCATAGGCACGGTGTTACGCTCGTGTACACCAGTAGCGTGCCCCAGGCCATTAGATACTTTTAAAGGTTGCGAAATGTCTCTTTCTGGGATACCAGTCTTTCGTGAAGCACACGTGGAGACTAATTCAACCAAAAAAAGCCGGCAAAAAGGATTACGTTACCTTCCGCTGAGACGAACATTTAAGGGTAAGTACACGTTTTTAATTTCCTACATAGAAAATCTTTCTCTTGAATTAAAGTCGTGTCAATTGTCTACGTAACTAAAATAGTAACGGAGGTTTCATGGAGAGAATATATCACAAGTCACGGCGGGTTATTTAAATATCCTCAAGCGGAGGTGAAGTTCTGGATACATAAAAGTTGTCGTGGTTCTTTTAAGGCACCCTTCTTACCTGTTTCTCTCACACTAGAGATTAAAGGGGCGCATATACCATTGTATTACTTTGAATCGTTTGTTTAAGTAAGTTTACTATTACCATTTGATTTTACCATTTGACAGGAAAATGGGTTCAAAAACACGTGCTGAAATTCAAATAAAGTACAGGGAAAGCAACCGGGATGGGGTAACAAAAAAGCCGAGGAAACGCGAAGTGGGATTCAGCGAACTTACAGAGAAAGGAAGAAGCTTGAGAACAAAGAAGCTTTTCTTGAGAAAGAGAGAAATGGTAAAAGGAAATCTTACATCCCAGCTTCTCTTCTCATGGAATCTGAGCAAGCCAAACGACGGAAAGAAGGCAGAGAGAAGTCCATGCGTTTCAGGGAAAGGTTAAGGAGAAATAAGGAAAACTTGCAGACGTATCAGCGGGCAGCGTAGAAAATGCTGATGATGATAATTCTCAACCATTAGTTGTAAAGATGGATTTCAGCAGGGGTAAGAAGACAACGAGCAGGAAACGGATTAGCCGAGGGTCGCCAGGGCCCACAAAAAGATAAAGAGCCTGCAGGAGACAAACTTAAAATTACAGCGCAAGACATGTTCACTGCAGTAAAACGTCAACGAAAATCAAAGGAAAGAAAAAAGCGGGCAGCAACTGCTACGGAACCAGAAAAGTCTCCGAAAAACCCTCGCAGCAAATGCAACTCAGATTTGAGGAAGTCCGTAATGAGTCCACGCAAGGTGCCACGACAAATACGAAAGCAACTAGTATTAGCTCATGCAGTATCGGCAGAAGTAAAAAAGCTGTCCAGAGCGGGGACTCCAAGCAGAGTAACACTAGACGAGGTCTTACCTCCAGCATTGTATCTGGGCGTATCATTAAAAGATACCATTGCCTGCGGACCCTTAGCAAAATGACTGGAATCGGCAGGGAATTGTTAGCCAAAGCTAACAAAAAGTTGTCCTACCCTAAGAAGAAACGTCTTTCTGAAAAATCCTAAGAGCTTACAGAAAAGATCATTACTTTCCTGGAAAGAAGCGACAACTCTTGAATGATCCTGTGTCAGTAACTTCCGTTACCATTTCTGTTACCTGTTAAAATCTCATTTTAAATTCTTTGTGGACTGTTATGTCCAATTTTCGCTTTTGTTATTTTAAAAGTTATATTCATAGGATGCATTTATCCAAAACAACAACAAAATATACAAATAATGTGTCTTGAGCAAAGAAAATTCTGTATTTCATTTAAATTATGCAAATGAGTGGAGATAAAACTGAATGATAAGCCACCTTCCACGTCTCCATCAGTATTAGTTTTACTATAATGAATTACATTATCAACTGTAGAACGAGAATAAGTAAACATCGTGCTGAAAATAGCCACAAAACGGTTTGTAAGATTTCCCAATTAAGTTGAATAACCTCCGTTACTTAAACCGTTACCAACAGAACAGGGACTCCACAAGAATAATCGAAATCAATGATGAAAAGCGTCGTTGAAATTAATTATTAAGTAGCAACAAGTATTATCTACAAAAAAATTGTGCATGTACGGTATCCACTGAAGTCAATAAACGAGTTTTAAGTTGTTGGGAATTTTTTGCTGACGTTTTCTCCGATGCACAAGAGCTCTTTGAACGTTCAAAAAAGTGAAAAGAATGAGTATATTTTACTAACTTGGGCTTCAGGCTCTATAAGAACCTTATATTAGCGATTCTTAAATGTAAAAAAACTGATCTTGTTAACGTCATGTTCTGCTTTAGAGAGTTCTTTCTGGCGAGAGGTCTCAAAAAGGGTCTCAATGTTTTTAAGGAAGACCCAATCAGTTAAATGGTCAGCAAATTTTTTCTGTGAAACATTTCATGACAAAATTGTCAAAATCTTTTTGCTACGATCATATCAAATCAAAAAATCAACTCACTTAGACTGTTTCATGACCTTAGTATTTAACCAACTTTTTGAACCCATTGGCCTGGTTTAAGGCGGATTGGGTGTTAGCTACTTTTTTTTCATTTCTGTGAAATAATGTTTCTAAAGGGTCGTGACAACGGCAAATTGACAATAATTTTAAGAAAAAGCAGGACAGTTTTAAGTTTAGAAAACGATGTTAAGACATGCAGAAACACTAGTATTTATTACACAACATTTCAAATGTAACGCCAATAGTAAATGAGCTGCAGATGACAGACGTTTCTGTCGAAACATGTTTTTCGTAACTCAGCACTCTCGTAATGTAATGTAACTTGGGCAAAGACAATTTAACTCCGGTGTAGTCAGAAAAAAAAAGAGAAAAGTTCAGATTGCAAGTGGAACCATATTTTAGAGGACCTGAACGTAGAGCCAAATGCAATGTACGTGAAGAACGAAATGCGAGCTCAAAAACAACAAACTTGAAATGGTACGTTACAATTAGCGTTTACACTGACAGGGATAAATTTGAAAAGACAGGTATGCAACTCAGCCGCCCAGTTCAGTTTATTGAATCGTAAGAACATATTGTTCCGAAACAATTAAAATGCAGCACTATGCAAGAGTGACTGTCTGCTAGAATAAACGCATATAAAAACTCGTTTTTTATTAAAACTATTTCCAGTATGGCCATTGCCAGCCTGCGTTGTAAATGCACAACACGCATCAAGTTTTAATCGTAAGAACATATTGTTCCGAAACAATTAAAATGCAACACTATGCAAGAGTGACTGTCTGCTAGAATAAACGCATATAAAAACTCGTGTTTTATTAAAACTATTTCCAGTATGGCCATTGCCAGCCTGCGTTGTAAATGCACAACAAGCATCAAGTTTTAAAGAGCAGGCCACATTTCTTATTACATGCAAATATTAAAGCGAAGACATAGTCTGTTTATACATCTTTAGTATTTTGTATTTTTGTCAACATTCTGCTTTTAACATTTTGACTTATTCATTTTAATACACCGCTAGACCGCCAGTGCTAGGATTAGCTATGCTAAATTAAGCACTAAATAAACTGATACCGAAACGATTAAAGAGTCAAACAGCCTTCTGGCTACTTCTTCTTTGTTTTCTGTTTTCTCTCCACATACTGTGCACATACTGTGCGCAGCAACCCGGCAATGGACGTTCTGAAATGGCCCACGCTGGAGGAGCGCCGTCGTAAATCTGTTTTTAAACTCGTTAAGAAATGCCTGCAAGGGCAATGTCCCCAATATTTTAAAGAATATTTTAAACGTAATAATACAATCCATGCGCGCGCCACTAGACAAAGCAACCTTTTACATCCGCCTGCTGTGAGGACTGAGATCGCAAAACGATCCTTCTATTACTATGGTTGCACTCTTTTTAACGAACTATCTTGATGGTATTTTTCGTATTCATTTGCTTCTAAATCTTTTATTTGTACATAGTTTTCTATCTATATTATTATTAGTGTTAGTGTAATGCATATGTATGCATAGTTTTAGTACATTGTTGCGCTCAGGGCTCCCATTGATAACAGACAACTTTTTGCATCTGAAGGGGCTACCCTGAGCGGTATAAATCAATAAAGGTTCTTCTTCTTCTTCTCCCAGTCGGGAGCGCTTGAGGCCGCAGGTGAGAAACTAAGTCATCAGTATTTATTTATTTAAAGTGTATGCACGAAGTGCGACGAATGGTAGCGACTTTGCGCGAAATATTCATGAATAGGGTCTTCAGTAAAACTTTCAGTTTCTGAATCAATGATTGCACGTGTGTTAAATCGTGTGCTACGGAGTTGTGGTTTTAAAGCATTTTAAAATAAAAAAACTGTCGAAGTCCGGCTTTTTTACTTTCAAACGTTAATAGAAACTTTTTAGAACTTTTCCAACAAAACAAACAAAAACTACAATAATACTTCTTATGGCTAACATAGAGCTTGGGAAACGAGTGTAATCTTCAATCCAAAAATTTTCGATCACTAAATTGCAACGTATTGTTCTTTTCAGGACAGTGAACAATAGCTGGTAGAATTTAATTTCCATAATTAGCATAATCTTACTTTAAACATTCGTGTTTATTCGGTAAGCCTTCGGAAGCCCTGAAACCACCAATTTTGTGTCCAAGAGTACAGCACAGAATAGAATATCCTGAACAGACACAACAGGCAGACAAAATAGGTGTATTGTAGATTGTCACAACAGAAGCAATTTTTTCAAACGGGCTTTGTAACAAAATATTGAAGGCTTCAAATTTAAACAAGGATGATTTTACTCATTTAAAAGCTTACAACTTTCAATGGAATTCTAAATCCGATAAACGGCTTTTGTTGTGACACAATAGAGGTTTTAACTGATCAATGAGTGGTAAAATCAAGAAGTGTTGTTTTCTCCACGAGGAGAAAACTTGGACACGGAGTCGCTTTTTGCAGAATCTTAACTTTGGGAGTTCATAGCATCTATCAAAACAAAAACAGCTTTATTACACTTCAACCATTACCCAAGCTCTCTGTTAAGTTTCAACGGAATCGGCTCCCAAACTTTCAAGATATAACGTTTTTTAGCGTAAGAGGCCTCCACCAAAATTTTGCCTTCTAAATTTATTCATGAGCAGCTTGTCACCCGCGGTCTTAATTCGTTTTGTTTGAAACGAACCGGACGAAAGACGATGAAACGGTCCTGACAGAACTGAAACAAGCAGAAGTTGTGATGAGGCTGTTTGTCTTTTGCCTTCGAGATCCCACTCACGCGGGGCTGTTTCTTTGTCTTTGAAAATAGCTGCTTACTTTTATAAGAAAGTGTGCTCTTATAGAAGTCTTTAGAGACTATGCTCAGGTGACTTTGAAATTCAACATCCCAAGGTAATTAATCTGCACCCATCTGCGCTATTTCTCTACACTTTTTAAAACGATCATTGTGTGGTTCCAGAAAATATCTATACTCCCACCACAGAGGGTCATTTGAAATTCTGAAGGGGACGGGATCTTAAATGCCAAATTTTTTAAAGGAACTTTCTAAACTGGAATTTCCAGAGGGGTGGGGAGCTCAAACCAAAAAACCCCTCTGTGGGGGAGAATGTATATTTTCTGGAACAACACATAACCTTCGGCATTTTCTGTTAGGTATTCATCCACTGTCTTGCCTGGGTTTTCTGCCTTGAGCGCAGTTCCGTAAACAAATATGGGATAAAATTAAAGTAGAACGCAACATAAATTATCACTGACCGAAAAAGAAAAAAAAATGGCTGTAAAAGCCCAAGGTAATGTCCTACCTCCTCACCAAGACCTGATGCGGCAGACATTCCTGATCAAATGTACAGATACTAACTTCTAGAAACTATTGTCGCCGTGGTTTCCGAGTTTCAAGCGCCTTTTCAGTAACACGGTTCTGGAGCGCAATCGATTTTCTCACTCCAAACTCAACATATTTATTTATTATCGCTATAAATCAACATCAGACGTTGCTTTTCTAAACTTTGTACCACGCAATCAGTCGATATCACGAGTACTCAATAAATCATACAACATTTTTAAGCTACGTTCGTTCTTAACATTCTTACCATTCGTGCTCCTTTGCTCACCAAATATAATTTCTCGTGGTTTGTTCTAGCTAGTTCAGGCTGCGTTTAGGCCGACTTCCACGGGCACCACTTCAGTGAACGCCTCTAGGGAACAAGCCACATTACTCGAAACAAATTAAATTATGGGCACATACGATGCGTTTCATTCTCTCTTCGTAACTTTAATTTTCAACTCACAATAACACCAACCCTGTCTCTGATTTTCCTATCCTGTTCAAGACAGAATTCAGATTTTTCAGACCTTTCTAAGACGTTTTACCCGGCAACTGAAAACGAACATGCAGACAAACTAAAGAAAGCTGTTTAAAACTAGAGTGATAAACTTTTTCTTATTTTCATACTGAACATTGGCAAAGTGGTAAACTACTTTTGGCTTATAATACAGTCAAGAAACAAGACGGTCTTACCTTGCATATTTAATCAAACTCACAATAACACTCATTCAAATCCTTGTATTTTGCGCTTGTGGAGTTTAAGGCACGGTTCCCTGTGGTCACATCACATATCAGTTGTAGACTATGAGCAGTCGGGATAGTCGAACAAAAGGAACACTTGAGTGAGCTCCCGCGCGGAAAAATTGACGCGCGTGTGTGCTGAGCTAAACTACAATGGATGCCACATGTTGGAAAAGCATCTGCTCAACGGCTTTTACCTCCTTCCCCCAACTTAGCAATGTTGTTCAAAAACAAATGAAAACCAAAAGAAGACTGGTGCGTTTTTGTGTGACTCAATATTGAACAAGGGGAAAGGGGAAGGGTGTTTCAACGACCTCTGGCACTGATTGTAGCGGCTAGCTAATCACGCACACGTCACGTTTCTACGCGGAAGGCGATTTTCGCCCTCGTGCGCTCGCTTCTTTTTTTTGCTCGACTCTCCCAGAGCGCTAGCGGAAAGAGAGACTGCTCGTAGTCTCTGTCAGTGGAGAATCAGCTGTTCTTTTGTTTGTTTTCAGTGTATGGTGCATCTTATCACAGAAAAAGTTAATAAACGGGAGGGGAACTGAACGTCGTTAAGCGTTTAAGGACGATCCTTTGTCGATTTTGTCGACAGTTCTACAATGGTGTATACTATTTCAAAGGAAGACTATATAAAACTCTTGTCACGCTATTTGTTGATGATTCCCGACGTCTCGTAATGTGGTGTAATAAAAACGAGTTTTAAAGTATTTAGCTAAGTAAAAAGATACCTATTTATCATGATAGTGTTCTGAGTGAACAACTAATGTTTTCTAAACGCTCGCAGTATTAAATTGTTTTGTTTCAGGATAAGAATCGTCGTGTCTGAATGAATTATTTGCTAATGATTTAAGTGGATATCGATAACGAGTTATTAACATAAATCTAGACCACCTCCTGCGACGGCGGGAGGTGGTGGCTAGAGCCTAGTATTGTTTTAAGTAGAGCATAATGGTCATAAGTCTGTGACACAACCATTAAACTATGTAGCTGATAGTCACAAGATTTTCAGTAACCAATCAGCAGCTTACATGTTTCAGTGCCAGAAAATTTTAGGGCAGTGCATTTCGTTTATTCCCGCGTTATAGCCTAGGCTACGCAAGCTTAAGTACCGGGCATTTCACGCAATATCGCTAGCTTTGCTTTCTATAGCAGTAAGAGTTTGAATTTTTTGCCCTCCCATCCTCTTCCTCGGACAGTCTTTTCGTTGGTGTTATACGTTTAGTCCTAGTTTGTACTAGTTGTTGTTATCTTTTAAATATTTTTCAATATTTAATTTAGATACGTTGGAATTATTGTTCTTGTTATGTCATGTAGTTTATTCTGTATATTATCAATAAAGACTGTCAGACCTCCAAACAGCGCACGTGTGGTGGTTTAGATGCTGAATAAAGATCTCCTCGTGATAAGGTCTGATAATCTCATGACACTGATCACAAGAATTTGGAAATGTACTTGGTTGCTATAAATTTCAGTAAATACTCTTTTTCTGCTAAGGGTGCTACGAAGCCGTGTCTTTGTTTCAAGAGTATTCAATTTGTGTGCCGTTCTAAAATTAAGTTAACGTCACGGCTGTTGTTAAAGAAGTTACTGAACGCAATCCACTCTTATGGCGAACATAATTCTCTGTATTGGAAACAAGCTGTCCGAGGACCCGCACGTAGACGATGTTGAGAAAAAGATCAAAACGCTGGACAGTAGTAATGTGCGCTCAGATAGGTCCCATACTGGCTTCTGATTGGTTCTCGTGGTTGCTAACCGGAAGTGCAACCGCTGACCGTTGGTTGCTAAGGGGATGGTGGGCTCAAAACCGCTGACCGGAAAAAAAGGGATCGTGGGCGCATACAACCGGAAGTCACGTGATTTGGAAGGAGAAACCGCTGACGAGTATGAAAAAGGGATCGTGGGCTCAAGGGGAAGTAAACCCGCTGAGAAAACGCGGGCTCAAAGTCCAAAGTCCAATTTCTGGAACGGGGGTGATCCTTGACTCCAAAAAACAACACAAAAAATTTTAACAAATACTTTATTGTCAAACTTTTCACAACAACAAGTGAGAGAAAAAAAATGAGTCCAAAGTCTAAACTGGATATGGTGGCTTGCGACGATGTCTGGAGGCATGATTCCATGAAGAGAGACACCTGGTAGAGGACGAGGGCAGAATGACGAACTATGCAAGCCAGGCAGCGGCACGGAGTCCAAAGTTCAATGTCCTGGGAAAGAGTATAAGTCGATCAGAAAAGTAATAATTTGTGAACAAATAATTCTGACCTAAAGCATGACCTTTGTATTTTAAAACGAATGAAGCGTATCCGTTTGCCAAACAGAATTAGAAGAACATAGCTTTCCAATTGACAGTTGTAAAACAGAATTAAATTTATTCACAGTAAACAGATTGAATTTACGACAAAATGTGTCAAATGTGTGCAACACTGTGCAATAATCTGTAAACAAAACCAAAAGAGAATTTCTAGTAGTTTCGAAGCGAACACGCGTCTCCAATTACAAAATACAAAGCGACAAATAAAATAACAGCAATCAAAACAAACGAAAAATGCCGATCAACGATTAAATGAATTTGCCTAGCGAACTTAAAGTGAAAGCACAAATAGATAAACTAGATTTGCTTGAATCACGAAACAGAATTATAACTCTAAGTTTATACTAAAATGATACGCTTAATAAAACTATACAGTAATTAACGAGGTCAAGTACCTAAGTTAATAACAGTAAACAAGATTAATTCTGAAGAATTTACAGGCGGCCGATGGTAATCGGTAGATATGGAGTTCCGCTTTTAGGCTTGGCTAAATCTATATATTTTTTTAGCTGACAGTCAGAAAAAAAAATGATGCTTACTTTGCGTGGAGGTTTGCTTGTTGTTGTTTTCAACAAGCCGCTCGCTTTCTTCTCGGCGAAAATGCGAGTTGTCATCTCGTTTGTCTCACCGCGTTACAGTCAGCACATCGTTAAACTGTGGAAAAAAGAAATACAGAGAGAGTAAAAAATAAATCAAATAGTCTTTCGGGTAGAAAAGGATTTTTTCACAACAACGCGGGGAATGGGAAAACATTGCAAGCTAAACAGAACCGCTTCGGTTTTCCAATTTTTTCGAGGCGACAAACAAATATTTTTAGCCGGCAGCAAAACACAACACTTACCTCGTGTTAAGCTTTCGCTGTTTTCAAAACATCCATTCGGCGGCTTTTACAGATAAAAATCTCCCACTTTTTTCGCTGAAATCTTAGCTGTCATCGTTTTGTTTGTAAAGCCGAGGGTTGCTGGGGTAAAGCGATGAATAAATCTGTGAAAAAACTGTCGTAAATCTCCCTGACCTTCCTCCATCTTGAAAAAAGTGAGAACTTGGGGGTAATTTTGCTGCTTATATAGCTAAACAGTATGACGTCATTTGGTTGTGATTGGTCAGTCCCAGTCAGGCCATGGTCAAGGTCCAAGGCCATGGTCAAAGTATCAGCCGATCAGAAGCAGAGTTTCACAACAACGCGGGGAATGGGAAAACATTGCGAGCTAAACAGAACCGCTTCGGTTTTCAAATTTTTTTTTCGAGGCGACAAAAAAAAAAAAAAAAAAAAAAAAAAGTTTCATCTCAACTCTCCAGAAAAAGTCAACGGACATGACGTGGTTGTTTTTTATAGAGAAAGCGAATCATTAATTAAATCCTGGAGCACGTGGGCTCAGAGGAAAGAAAAGAGAGGACATTTCGTGACGCTTACATGACGTATCAGAATAGGCCTCTGGCTAGGGTGGGAAACCGCTGACCAGTGGAAAAAAGGATCGCGGGCTCAGGATGGGGCAAAACCGCTGAGGAACGCGGGCTCAAAGTCCACAGCCCAATTTCAGCATCGGGGGCAGGTATAAAAAGGTAACCAGAGGGGTTAGGTGGTGATTGTGACGATGAGTTTTTACATCACCCTTATCAGTGATCAAGCACAAGGCACGGGTCAAAAATTTACGGCTCGACTTCCTCGTTCCTATTATTTGGTAGAAGATGATTGGGAAGCGGCCTTGGTTCATATCTCACACCCTGGTTTTTATGAACCATTGGTAGATCAAACCAAACAGAATTGGACGCAACAAGATAGTCAAAACCATTGGATGAAAACAGATGTTAGATACATACCAAAACGTGCTGATGGAACGGCTCCCATTCAAGTGACCAAACAAATCCATTTACCCCCAGGGTATTACTACAATTTGAAAGAAGCATGGATCGCCATCGCGTACGAAATAGAAAAACAACACATGGAGGTCATGATGGATATAGCCAAAATGGACGTGGACGATCAAGCGAAACGACAACAACTAGCCGCTCTGAACCTGGCTCAACCCTACGTGAAAATCACCAATGCCGGCATTGCCTCCGAATTAGATTCGTTGTATGTACTCATTCCAGCCAACATGCAATTTGAAATGGAATGGAAATTCGCTCAACTGATGGGACTGGTGAAAGATGGAACGCCAACGCAGAGAATTGTCCAAGAAAAAAATTATTTAGTGAAACATATCGTGGATTACGACGATCGACACAAATGGGAAGTAACGAAAGGTCCTGCCAACAAATATCCACCTTTTGGTCATGTCTCCGTCAGCTTTACCCACCCCGATTTCGAGTATGAGTTGTTCTTGGGTCCGAATCTTAGTCGACAACCATTTCCCACCACCCAAACCGTCAAACCGCAACAACAACAACAATTGATGATTTACACGGATCTGGTCGCACAGAGCATTGTGGGAAATCAACAAAAAGGTTTTTTACGTGCCATTGATGCCGGCAATACCGATCATTAGTTTGATACGACGCAACGGATGTATTTTCCTCTTGGCAAAACCATCTTTGACAGCATTGCCATGGACATTCAAACAGCCAATGGACAACCGGCTCCTTTCAAACAAGGCAGAACCATCATCACTCTTCAACTCTCCAGAAAAAGTCAACGGACATGACGTGGTTGTTTTTTTATAGAGAAAGCGAATCATTAATTAAATCCTGGAGCACGTGGGACCTAGCCCGGTTAGCTCCAGAACAGGCTAACTACTTAGATTGCTTTTTTGAAAAGAGATGAGGAATAAAATGGCTTACCGCTATCCGTGGGTGTTGCTTGCTTGACTGCTTGCTTGCTTGACTGCTTGCTGGCTTGGGAGTGAAAAAACGGGGAGTGGAGGCGGTTTTTTATAGAGATCCTCGCAAAGTATTGTGGGTCAACTAGGGTGGGGGGACCACCCTCCCCCTCCCTAGATAGGCCATGATGCATTGCGAGGAATGATCCCAGAGACTATAAAACAGATCGCACCTCGAGGTGGGTCATCCCAAGATGGCCTCTTGTCAAGACGCCTTACTCATCGAGTTTGAAAAGATCGAGGCGGATCTCGAGGTCGAAGCGATTTTAAAGAACACCAAGACGGACTTTGGCCTGGACGACGAGTTGACTGCCTTTGGGGAACAGTTGAAAGAAAGAGAACGGCAGAAAGAGGCAGCCCAGGCGGCACGCGAGGCCCAAGTCAAAGAACACTGGTCCCCCGGGTGTTATCCGCAACTCAATACAGCGTGGTTCATTGAAGGATTGGACTATTGTTGCCCGTATTGGCGCTTTGAATTTAAGAGACCCTTAACACCGCCGCCTGTACCGCCATCCTCCCCGGAACCATGCCGGACATCCCAGACCAAGAGGAGGAAAGTTGGACCGTCCTAAATTTGGATTCGGGGGACATCCTGTCCGTGGAACTCCCTGTGTGGGAACAGGAGGCGTTGTTGGCGGATGAGGTGATGGCTTGGTTGAACGAGCTGATAGCCACCCTGGAGGACCCTTTAGAAAGGAGTGTGGATCTCCAAGACTTGTGGGAGGACATGTCTACCGAGGAATACGAACAATTGCTCGACACCCTCATGAATGAGGATGTTTAAAAAAAGAAGAGACGGCTTTGACATTTTGTATTGATTTATTTTTTCTATGAAAAAAAAAAACACATGTGGATCATTTGTCTACATCACAACTGTAGAAACATGGTACGGTTTCCCATTAAAAGTTACAATTTTAAACGTTTCTTGGCTTGCATGATTTTTTTGACCACCCGTTCCGTCTTGGTTTTCTTGCCGGGTAATCGATCAATGGCTTGGATCATCTTGGTATCGGCTTTCCATTTATCTTGCAAATTCTTGGCACGGCTGTAATCAATGTCGTGTTGTTTCGCAATCTGGTCCAAGCGATTGATCCCGGGATCCCCACGTTTCAGACGTTTGGCCAAATGCGTGCCAGGACCCATGTACTGATACCCGGGCCAATGAAATTCTTTGCCGGTTTTAGCAATCCATTTTTGGACATCCACTGCCCCTCCTCGTTGGGTGCGTTTCCGTTTGATACCCCTTCTCCTCTTGGTGGGCATGTTTAGTCACTGTCGTAATCCAACCGACGTCGTAACTTTTTGCCTTGGTACCAATCTTCCCACCCGGGTAAGGGTTTCAATCGTTCCACTTCTCGGGCAGGTCCTTTGCCTTTGCCTTTGCCTTTGCCTTTCGTGAAACCACTTTCGGCTAAATGCTTTTCCCAAGTCTTGCGACGTTCTCGCACGGCTTCTAAACGCGATTGTAGATCCCCTCGACTAGTGGATGGACTCCCTTTCTTGACAATGGGAATCTTACTAGTGGTGGCTGCTCCTTTGCCTTTCTTGGTTGCAGGGGTAATGGTAGGTTTGGGAGTCGACGGACTTCCTTTTATCATGCGCTTCAACCATTGTTCCACGGGTCCTGTCACCAAATCCCCGGCTTCTTCTTCTTCTTCGCCTGGCGGGGCCCCCGGTGCGCCGACCCCCACGCCTCCAGGAAATTGACGAATGCGTTTGGTTAACTTGATTAATTCTTGACTCAACGGTTTGGTTTGAGCATTGACCACAGCGGGGGGTAATTCGGGATTGGCTAACAAGACATGTTTTTTAGCGGCCAGCGTCGCGGCTTTGTTCAACAAGGCATTTTCGGTGAGTTCTCCTTTGTAATATTGAATGAGTTGCTTCAAGTCCTTCTGGGGAATCATGTAGACCTCGTCCATAGGGGTTGACTACAGTCGGGGCAAAGTTCCCCGTCTTCTATCTCACGACAGCTCTCACAAAGACGGGACCTCGACATATGTTGGTACTCTCGATACAACAGGTGATATTTATGCTTCCAATAATAACAGTCCTCTTTCCACTGGTCGGTGGCCCGATTGGCCTCTTGTAACAGGGTAATCCATGTGGCCAGGGTTAACGGGTCGGTCGAGCACATTGACATAACACCTCGTGAAGTCCTTGAAACAAGCCGCGTCCTTTTTGTTGGACTAACCACTGACGACGTTTTTTGACGGAATGTCGACGACGTCCCAAATCGCGTAGCACCTTTTTATAGGGTTGAAGGTTAGCCAGCATGGGTGGGGTCACGGGAATCTTGTTTTTTAAGAAGTTCAAAACCAATTCACTCACAGCATTGATTTGATCGGCATTGGCATGTTGTAACAACTCTTGACGTTTGGAACCATTGGCTTCTTGTAACATGGACCGTAAAAACGGTAATTGACGTCGAAGACGTTGCATCTTTTACCGATGACGACGACGATAGCGTTGATTGGCTTTTTGGATCGTGCGTTTTATACGTTTATCCGTTTCCAAGGCCACGGCTTTCCCTAATCCTGCCATGGCGGGGACCAATAGGTTTAAAAAACCACCTCGTTGACGACGGCGTCGTCGTAATTTTCTTCTCCTCACCATGAACGGTTCATCAATAGACGTTGAAGGGCTTTGTTTTGTTTGATGGCATCTCGCGTCTCTTTATAGCCTTGACGGGTATTGCGTTTGAAATCGGACCACCAACCCCCACCTCGTTGTCGTCGGTAATGTTGTACATTATCGGTAATGCCTTTCAAGGCTTGACCGCCTAATTTGCCTAAAGCAAGTCCAAACCCAGGCGCGGGGCCTGAGAGAAACATACTCATGCCATGGGCAATTTTATCCACCAAACGGGGTTTGCGACGTATTAAAGCTCCTCCTCGTTGTTTCCTTTTTCTGCGTCGTCGTCGTCGTTGGACGGCCATGGTTCTAAGAGTGTAGGACTGGGAGGGAGCGGCTTTTTATGGATCCAATAATCTTTGGGTCTCAAGGGACGAGGACATCCGTCTACATAGCATAGGGCTTCCAAGGGTTGGTACACAAAATGACGATGGTAATGTTGCACACATCGTTTAGGTAACGGAGGGGTGAAATCCACAATGGTATCATCCAAGGTTTGCATCTTGATTAAAAATCCTTCCAGGTCCTCCAAGGGAATACCACGCACATGGGTTTTCAATTCGGTTAAGGCTTTGGCATAGGTGGTAAACGCAAATCGACTCATGGTCACTTTAAATCGGTATTGTTTAGAATCATTCCATCCTTTGACCACGGTGCCCACTGCCGCTAAACAGGCTACCAACGTGCTGTTGTCCAAAAGGGGTCCAGCAATCATGCCTGCGGCCATCAGGAGTAATGCCATGCCATTGAACAAGGCATTGATACACTTGTAATGATTCAACATTTTTCGATAACACCACCATTGTTGATGGTAAAAGGCATACAACGAATCCATACGTTGTAATAATTCCGGCGGGAAGGGAAGTCCATGATGTTTCGATCCATTCAATAACGACACGACGGTTTTCATCCTCACGGCGAAACCCGGGACGACGTGGTTTGTACGCTAGGTGCTCCTCCTTGTTTATAACTGGTGACAATGCTATTGGTCATGGTGACATTGGCAATTTCCCGTCCTTGGGCTAATTGTTCTTGATCTTGTAATAGCATCCGTAAACGTCGTTGTAAAACTGCTTGACGCAAGGTACGAGGGGGTGGACTCCCAGACGTCCAAGATCCTCGAGGGGTGGCTGGATTGGAGGCAGGTGTCAAAGGCGAAGTGGGGGTTCGTCGTCGTCGCCCGCGTCGACCACCACGTCGTCCACCACCACCACCACCTCCTCCTCCTCCTCCACCACCTCCACCACCTCCACCAGCACCACCAGCACCACCAGCACCACCAGCACCACCAGCACCAGCACCACGTCCACCACCACGTCCACCACCACGCCCACCACTACCACCACGTCCACCACCACGTCCATTACCATCACCCCCAGCACCCGCTGCTGTCCGACCACTTGGCGCTGTTCGCCAACCAGGTGGACTTCTCGGGGACTCCGGGGTGGTCTGGGGGCTATGGAATGAGGGTGAATGGGATGCTCGACTTCCTACCCCCGCGGGGGAAGAGGTCTGTGCAGGGGGTGCCCCATCTACATCGGGCCAACCCGCGATGACGTCGGCAGGGGGGATGGATTGCATAAACTCATAGAGGGGATCAGGGTGCATTTCCTCCATGGCCACGTCGAGAAGGCCTTGGTCTCCCGAGAAAAATAAATCTTGGAAGGCCCCTGGGGACATTTGATTGCTGCTGGACGCCCCCACACCAGCAGGGGCCACGGTATCGTACGATTGCGGAGGTTGTCGGTCATCATCCGCCATGGTTGCTCTCTTTTTTCCTGTTCAAAGGGTCCCTTTATAGGCGTTTTTGATAGGTGCGAGTCCATCCTTCGTCTTTTAAAGGAGCACAATCACGACGATTTCGCAGATTTCTGGTCAAAACTGTGCTAAAATTATCGGTAGCTAACTTTATCCATGCCCAACATTGTGTTTGAACATTTAAAGGAACATATTAACTTAATTTCATTAAGAGAAATAAACCATGACAATTTAATATCGATTTAATGTCAACACGCTGAAAGAATTTGAAAAGTTTAGCCTAATTTTTTCAAATTGCAATCCATTTCCATCTGTGCCATCCGTAGCAACAGACGACAGAAAATAGTTTCAGTGAAGTGATATAGTCTTTGGTAACAAAACTTGATCATTATTTGTGGGCGTTCATTGATGTGAGGACATATTTTTTATTTTTAAAGTGAACAAAAATAGCGTGACTATGCCCCTTTAACAGGTGACTCAACAACCGTTGTTGATCGGAGGAGGCGGGATGTAAATCCAACACCAAATACCCATACGGACGGGTGGTGGCTTGATGAAACGTCTCTAACGTGTCTTTCCAAGTCGTCGGAAACGATTGCAGCATGACATTGCGTACCCCTAATTGATCCCGGGGATTCTTGAACGCCACAATGTAATGGGCATTGCGGGAAATACTTTTGGCATAGCGACCCACGGGAAACATGTCTTGGCACAAGTACAACACGGTCACCCCTTGATGATGCGAATGTTTGGTGAATAAATCCAACACGCGTTTATCGTGACTCCCTTCGTCCATTAAATCATCCAAGACCAGGACCCCATGTCCTTGAGGAAACCATTGCACCAATGCATCATGATCGGGAATCCCTTCGTGAAACACCACCCCATGATCTTGCATGCCTTGAAATCGATCTTGCCACGCCCCATAACAATAATGCATTTGGGTCGGTGGGGTGTCAAACAACTCGGGGTTGTCTACCAAGAGTTTTTCCGTAAACACGGTTTTGCCACATCCCGACGGTCCCACCACCAAGATAGAGGAGGGGGTATGAAAACGAAACGGTTTCCCCGTTTGCATGATGACGAACTACCCTTAGAAAAAAAAAAGGCACCTTTTTATTGGAATCGGTGGGACTCGAACCCACGCACGACCCCCCAACACCTGTTTTTCGGGGGATCCAAAGGCTCTACCGACTGAGCTACGACTCCGACACACTTTTTTTCCAACGAATTTTATTTAACCATTACATTGATGATACGGATGACAACAAAGTTGATACCATCGGGCTTCTTGGCCTACAATCAATTGTTGAAGGCGTTGACCGGCTTGATGGTCATTGCTTACATAATCATGATCGGAAAACTCATTTAAAAAATCTTGCAAGGTCCGTCCACGGGCTTTGGCTTTCAAGTACAACAAGGCGTAATCCCCACAACTCTTGCTTGAAATGGCTTGGAGGGACTTGCCATTGGTCACCACATACTTCCAATATTGCACAATCCAATCTCGTAAAGGGGTAGCTTGCACGTACGTGTCCATGGGTAAAGCATAACTGTCCAGGACTTCACACACCTTTCCATCCGTCCACACCGCTAACCAATGTTGTCCCGGTTGATCGTGCGGGTCGGTATTCACAATGTACCCTTGGGGTTGGGTCTTGACAGGACTCTGGGGTAGTCGATCACAGGCCACCGTCCCGTAAAACATCGGTTTCAATTGCGGGTCGTCTCGGGCTAAATAATCCAATTGCACATTGTTCAAGGCCACGTGTTCCATCTTCAGTGCTGGTAAATGTTATACAACACGGCTCCGTTGCGGTCAATCTCCAGCAAGTTCTCAAATTCTCCATACACGAGCACGGTTATATTGACACCGGGAGCGGCTCCAAATTCCAAGACCAGTTGTAAATCGCCCGTTTGCTTGGGGTTGAGGTTTTGACTGTCAGCACATCCATTGGCCACATTGTCAAACATGTACAAGGTACAATTTTTAGCTTGGCCCCAATCCAGTAGTTCTACCATATTGCCTTTCTTTTTACACCAAGCACCACTGGCTTGCAGAAACCGGAAGTAGCCTAGATTATCTCGGGTGCCATTGTTGTGCACTAACTGCAGGGTTTCATAAGGGTATTCTTCGCCTTTGACAATCTGTTTAATGGAGCTCAGTCCAAATTTCTGGAAACAGAACGGATCTCGGGTCACATCTCCATTGAAGGCTCGGCTGTCCAACAACCCCACAATCAATCGGTCCGGTATTCTGTTTTGAAACAGGTTGGGGATATCAAAGCGGACCAGGTTGTCTTGCATGGTGAAGGTCCGGATTTCACTGCGGACGGTCGGGTAAGCAGCCACTTGGCCTTCATTGTGTCTTTTGCTAGATATACTCTGGTAGATGGCGTCATTCAAACGCAGTTGGCAGAGATGAAACCGTAGTTTGACATCGCCTTCCATCAATCGACCAGCTAGAGCCACTCCATTCAAAAACAGGCTGGGGCCATTGAAATGAAATTTCATCTTGATTTCGATGCCAGGCACTAACAGTTTGCCGGTATGAAACACTTCCAGGTGGGGGGTAAACACCAGACTGTGGGTAAGACCTCCTGCATACTTCTCCACTTCAGCGACCATGGCGGCCAAGGCCCCTTTGTGATTGGCACTGAGATCACGCCAATTTTGATGTGGTGTGGTACTGTTGGTGTTGTTGTTGGTCCATTGGGGTGGGAAATCCACTTGATTGTACCATCCTTGGGGTCCTAACACGGTCTTGCCATCTTCTCGGTCATAATTCAGCAAGGTTTCCAGGTAAGCTTTGTAATGATAAGTGTCGGATTGAGGACTGATCAACGTGCCATTCAGCTGCAAGTCAATTTGTTTGATGATGGAATGGGCCAAATTGCTGACGGGCCACAATTTCTGATTGGCCACCAAGTCATCGTTCGTACTTTTCTGCAATCTCAATTCCATGGTAAAGTAACTGCGTCCCAAATCCACAAAATCGTCTAATCCAGGAATGATGAATTCCATGGGATTGATACCCATGGTGGTGGGTTGAATGGTAACCATGCGATAGGCATTGATGCTAATGTCGGTCGGTGGCACCTTGAAAATCCGTAACGCCGTGTTGACGGTCCCTTCGGAACGCTCGTGAGCCGGGGCGGTTTGTGTACTCACGTCAGGCATGTTTAACGTCGTCGTCGTCGAGTACTGGTACCCCGTCGTCGTCGTGAGGGGTTTTTATACCGTCGTCGTGCTAAGCGTTGTCTCAAATCAAACCCGGGGACTCTCATCACCTCGGGACTCAACCATCCACCACGTTGTCCTCTCCTGAGTTTCCAAAACGGATACAGGCCACCCCATTGAGACAACCCTCGATTACTGCGAATCCGTCGAGGTCGTGAATGCACGGGATCCATGTTCACACGCCCAAAATATCGCGTGTACGTTTGGTTTGTTTGGGAAATAAGGCCGTGGCTACCCGCACGGCGTCTTTCACGCTCTTATTACTCAACGCTTTCTTGGCTTGTTTGGTGATTTCCTTTTTAAGGACGTCTTCGGCTTTGCGTTTGATACCTCGTGTCAAACCCGTTTCCAATCCTCTCTTGATATTACTAGGCAGTTTTAAAGGATTTCGCGTCCTTATAAGACCTTGCCACCCCCCACGCATCAGATCCGTCATCAATCCTTTGCCTTGTTGATCATACCACTCGTCGGTTCGAAATCGTGTCAAACTTCCCCCACGCATGGTACCTTCTTCACCAGGGATAAACGTTTTGTCTGTGCTTCACGTGACCCCCTTTTTATACCGTCCTCATCGTCTTCTTTTCCGAAAAGCGGCTTCCAACCCTTTTTTAGCCCCGTAACTCGCGGCACCACCCGCGGCACCCAACGCCACGGCTTTGCCTCCCGCAATCAAGGCTGGAATGAGGGCTGCCAGGGGGAATAAACCCCCTCGTTGCCTTCTTCTTCTTCGTCTCATTCGACGCACTCTTGTCTTGGGCATCTTGTGATTGGGACACTCCCTTGGCCACCCCCTTTTTATGTCTTTTTGAAGTGTAACGTGACAATGGTATGACCTTCACCAAACTTGACCAAGTCTCCTCCTCTACCAATCGTTTCGGCCACTTGAACGTGAATCATTTCCACCACCTCGTTACGAAGAGACATGTATTGAATGTGCAACGGTTCAAAGTAGATGGTACCACGTGCTTGTCGCTTGTACTGGATTTCACGCAACAAATCGGTCACGCGATTGCCCACCACAGTGCTGCCTGCCACGTCGGAGTACACGTGCAATGATCGCGTGGGTTCCCCCACCACCGCTCGAAACGCCACATTCAAGTTGGTGAAACGCCAATTACAACTCATACTCAATTGTAAATAATCCGGTAAAAACGAACGCACCGTCCAAAAGACCGCCTTGCTCTGATCGTTGTTTACATCGTTCCAATCGTTGTCAACGGCTGGTTTTGTCATGTTGGGGATTTGATCCCCGATGAATTCTTGTTGTAAGTTTGGTCCCAAAATCAATACAGTGTCAATTTGACGTAACCATCCCATCTTGAGTGCTAACGTGGTGTAGATAGTCAGGGCAGGTGTTTTGTTACCACAATGACAGACATTCGTGTTGTCGATGAGCAGATCCTCGCCTTCCCAACGAAACTTGACGTAAGTGTGTTTGCCTTGATCATTGGTAAACCGACCACCTTGAACGGCCAATTCCATACGTTGTTGTTCCAAGTGACCAATGATGGCTTTCATGAAACTCACACCATCCACCACCCAATCCAAATCTTTCACGTCACTGATGATGGTTCGCGCAATGTCTACTCGCGAGGTCATTTCCCCGTCTTTTCCATCCGGTTTGGGATAGGTTTGGTCCCAGGACGTCCCCATGACGTACCCATTTTTCTTCACCAACTCATACAAATTGACGCGCGCATCTGGTAAGGAAATGGCACTCAACCCCACTTGCCATCCCCCTCCGGATAACTGCAACGGTTTCGGTAGACGAATCTTGAAGGAATTGGCTTGGTTGTTGGGAAATTCACGTCGGTTGGAATGACTGGGTAACGTCACGTAGAACGACATTTTTGTCTGCTTCACACCACAACCTCCCTTTTAAAGTGGAGGGTTAGGAGGGTATGCCCTTCGCCAAATGTCACGAGATCCCCATTGATTTCGGACATCTGCGTTTCCACGATCTCCACCACTTCATTGCGTACGGGGACATATTGAATATGTCGAGGTTCAAAGTGGGTGGTGTTTTGAGGATGGTACTTGATTTCTCGTAACAGATCCGTGATACGTCCCCCTACCATACTGCTGGTGCCTACATCACAATACACGTGCAAAGGACGCACGGCGGGAAATTCCGACGGGACACGAAAGGTCCCGTTCAAATTCACAAACCGCCAAGGACACGATAGACTCAATTTCAGATAATCCCCCTCCACTTTCCAAAAGAGGGGTTTGTTGGCGGCATCGCGGACATCCGTCGGGGTGGGAATGGTAGACATGCCTTGAAATTCTGGCAAGAGATTCGGACCCAATCGATACTGGCCGGGGGACACTTGTTCAATCCATCCCATTCTCAGGGCCAAGGTTCTGCCCCATGACACGTGCGCCACTTGTCGTTTGTAATCCACGGGCTTGCTATTCAATAACAAATCCCCTTCGGAGGTCCATTCAAAGGTCGGGGCCAATTTGAGGCCATTGTCCTCGGCCCATTTGTTTTTGGGGACGGTTTGTTTCGCCCGTTCTTGCTGGTAACGATAGACCAGTTGATGAAAAAATTGAACTCCCGTCAACGAGGTCATCTCCTTTCTCATATCTCGCCCGTAGACAGTGAGTTCGCGGCGTTCATGGTACCAGCGATCGTTCCCTTGATCGTCTTGGACATACACCCGTTCGTGCCATCGTACGTACAACAGAGGATGGGAATCGCCCACGCCTCCTTCTTCCGCTAGCACTGGAATGGTGGGTAAGGATAAACTGACCATGCCCACCATCCATCCGCGTCCCATAAATCGAATGGGTTTAGGCAATCGGTTTCTGAAATGATGACTCTTGTTCCCAGGAAACTCTTTGGTACTCGCATGACTCATCAACGTCACGTAAAACGAAGAGTTGGGCACCAACGTCATTGTTTAGCGTCGTCGGCGTCGTTTGCGCGGTCGAAGGGACGTCACGTCACCACGAGCAATCCAACTATTGTACTTGTCTGGCCACCCTTTCCACTTGACCAACCAACGATCTTTTTGACGCTTAAGTACCTTTTCGATGCGAAATACATCGGACACCTGGACTTTTTGTAAATCCTCCTCGTAAAACGTGCCTTGGACGGGGGTCTCATCCCATTCCTGAATCTTATAGGTGGGCACGGGGCCCGGGATCACGCGATGCACCACAAACACTTCTTCGGTCCAACCGGGGAGATAGCCTTTTTCAAAGGTACGATGAATCGTGTTGAGACGAACCCGATCTCCGACTTTGAATTGGGGTTTTTTCCGACCTTTCAATCGTTTGGCATACAATCGTTTCCACACCGCTTCTTCGTTGTCCCACGTCACGTTTTCGGGGGGCATACCAATACTTCGATGACGGGTGGCATTGTACCCTTGCACCAGCTCGGGTAAGACATTGTCAAAGCGTAAGGTGTTGGCCGTGGTCAAATAACGGTACAACCGTTCTTTCAAGGTCCGATTAAATCGTTCCACGACACTGGCTTTGGCATCCCCTTCGGTGGAAAAATGTTGGATGTCTTGCTCGTCGACCCATCGTTGAAAGGTCCGATTGTAAAATTCTTTCCCTCGATCCGTTTGCAATCGGTTGGGGTGACGTCCTTGTCTCACAATCTTCTCAAAGGCTTTCACTAGGGCCACGCCGGTTTTGGTTTTCAACGGTTCGACCCACGCGTACTTGGACAACACATCCACGACGGTCAACAAGTAGCGTATACCCCGATTATGTTTGGCCAAACGTTGCACTTCCACTAAATCCGCGGCCCATTGATCATCTAACCCCCCTACGACCACGGGTAAGGTAGCAAAACGACGACGTCGCGGTTTATGCAAGGTGTAGCCCACATCCTGTTCCAAGAGTCGTTGGGCTTTTTTCAAAGGGAGACCCTGGGCTTTGGCAAACCGTTGCACCCCACCTAAACTCCCCGGGGCGCTAGGATCGTGGTAACGACTTAACCATTGTTGCGAGACATTGCTTTTCTTCTTCTTCGTTGACGACACAGGGCGTTTGCTTCTCTTCAACCCTGAGGACGAACTCCAGCGTTGGGTTCTCTTTCGAGGGGCCATACTTTCTGGCATTCACCCCATAACGTCGATATGGTGGGGACCGTGTGGGGATGCGCCTTTTGAATGATTCGATACCATCGCCACGCCTCTGGGTGGGCTTTTAACCATACGACAAACACCACCCATCGATACAGGTTACGGTCGACGTGGGTTTCTTCAAAGACGTGGAGAGGATGCGTGTCCTCGGGACATGGGGGAATAGGGATCTTGGACTCGGGTTGGTGATCATATAACACTTGGCACAGGGATTGATGGCATTGCCATTGCGCCAGGGACAAGAGAGACTCCCACGCATACGACACAGCAGACTCCATGGTCACATTGATAACATCATTTATTCCTACTCCTTTTTAATACATTAAAAGAGACCTAGACGGCCACAGGCGACGGTCTCTAGACCTTTCTGCCAGTTGTCCACACTGTCACTGTACTTGGGGGGTGGCGGCGCTGGGGCGACCATCATTTCTTGACGGTTCTTGAGCTCTTGAATTTCTCGCAACAATTGTTTCTCATAATCTGTCAGGGGGCGATCCTCTTTCCTTGGGGCTCGAGGGGGTGGGCCAGGGATGTCATAGCCCCTCTTGGGATATCCTTGCGCATCACGGGTAGACAAAGGAGATTCAGCTTGTTGGTCGGCTTTCTTGGGCGGGTTGTCATGAAACCAACTCCAGTACTTGGGGCCCATGGGTTGATCGGCCCATCGGAAGAAGCCACACTGTTTCTTGGAACAATTCAGAAACAAGCGATCGGGGTTCTGGGCGGAATGGCTCTGTTGCAGCGTGGCGGGTTCCCGGCAAAAACACTGCAAACAAGTCCACATGTCCAACACTTCTACATGAGGTTGACTATACACGGCTTTCATATACTCCAGGACTTGATCTTGTCCACAAAACAGCAAACACGGTTGCATGGGACATTTCACATACTTCCATCCCTTTTGAGATTCTCGGGCCTCCAAACGCACGTCATGGCAAGGGCATACCATATAGTCCACCGACTTTCTTTCCTTGTCCTCCGCAGTGTCATACGTGGGCGTCAATGCCTGTGTCGATTGCTCCACCATGTCATTCAATTCTTTCATCATCTCTTCGACGGCAGCTCGGGTATCTTCCACCACCTCCCCTACCACCGGATCACAGTCCACGGGCGTCATCGTTTGAATGGTGTTCTTCTTCTTCTTCTTCTTCCCCTCTGGGTGGACGCTTGGCTTTCTCTTCCGATCGACAGACATCGTGCTCACGATTTTCACCCACCCATGCCTTTTTATACCTTGGACCCTTGGCTCTCATTGGTCAGCTTCTCATGACCCTATAAGGACCTCTCAGGTTCCCATTGGTCAGCTTTTGCCTCTCCAAATAAGGACCTCTTGTCTTCCCATTGGTCAGGTGTCTCTATTTAAGACGGCCCCCGCGTTCGCTGAGTCGTCATTCTCAAAGCAATGCCACCCGACATCGACATGATCGGAGAACAAGATCTCGGTGCCTTGGAACTGCAAGTGGGTCATGGACATGTGGTCTACACAGGGGGAGCCAAAGGTACGGATGCCCTCGTCGAAGAACATGCCAAACACTTTGGGATGCAACTCGAAGTCCTGGTCCCCCCGAACCATCCTCGAGCCACTTTCATCACCCCTTCTACGGTGGAAGTCCTGATGTTGGCCAACCCCCATCTTCACCAGGCAGCGGAGAAACTAGGCAAAAAAATGCCCAGTCATTTTTACACCCTGCAATTGTTGCAACGCAATTATCAATTGGCCAAGAAAGCCCATACCATCTATGCCTTTGGCATCTTGGAACCGGATCATAAACGCGTGAAAGGAGGCACCGGATGGACCGTGCAATTGGCTATGGATTTAGGCAAACCCGTCTATCTCTTTGACATCCCCAGTCAATCCTGGTACCGCTCGGACCATTACTACCAAGTCAACGAGAATGCCGCCACCCTGGTTACTGGCAGTCAATTTGTCCCTTGGGGACCCAAAAAGCCCACCCTTCATCAAAGCAGTGCCGTGGTAGGATCCCGGGATGTGGACGAAAAAACCCGAGCCGAAATTCAAGCCTTGTTCAACCGCACGTTCTGTCTCCCCGAGAACATTGATCAATTACGCATGGAACTCGAAGACTTTCATTTGTAATGTTTTTTAGTTTTTACTTTTTTGAATTGTACATAGTCCTTTTTTAGTTTTTATTTTTTCCAATTGTAAATAGGAACACCCGCGTGGCAAAAGAACACAGACAACCCTTTGTAAAAAACATGAACTCTTCTTTTTAATTAAAATTTTAAAAAACTGACAACACTGGTTTTGCACTTGGTCATAAATAGTTGGTCTTGACGCACAGTAGCCTTGACTCACAATAAACTCAACAGGAATAAAAAATGTTCAAGGAAACAAAACACGTCGCACACTCTCCATGGCCTCCCTCTCCAACTGTTCCATCCGTTTGTACTCCTCCCTTTGGCGGACCACTTCCTCATAAAAATATCGAATGGCATCCCATGCCTCGTCCTTGTGGATCCGCGGCAGGTGGTCCGCCAAGTAACCATTCAGTTCGCGGAACTGGGCCAGGGTGATCGGCCACCACCTCTCCTCCATGGTATACACCAACCGAAAATGAATCCATGGTATTATCCGCTTGACGAGAGTTTTCTTCAATAGACGGTACGTCAGCGGATGCAAAGGTAGCCCATTCTCAGTCTCCACAAAGCAAAGAACAAACATGCGGATGAACGCCGCCACGCGCTCCCGGGTCAACCCACGCCACGCTTCCTCTCGCCTTTGGTACATTGCCCTCGTGTGGCGTTCCACTGCCGTCAGCTCTTCACCCACTCTCCTCCGCAAATAGTCTCGTCCGCCCACATTCATGTTGCTGGCTAAAGAGCCCAAGGGTCTTCTCGTTTCTGACATTTTCGCTCTCTTGAACTGACATAAGTCAACAAGGACCGGCTCAAAGCTAAGAGTGACGTCCTGTGGCCTCCCTTGGCTTATATACCCTCATCCGCGCAATGCCTCATGGTCTATCTAAGGAGGGGGGAGGGGGGTCCCCCCACCCCGTCCCCTCCCAAAGCATGATGGGTCTTTATCTCATTGGCCCCTTCCATCCCACGTGACCCCTTTGTTTCTCTATAAAAAACCCACCGTCCCCCTCCATCTTTCACACTCAATGGATGATCCAATCCTTAGCCCAGAAGCCCAACAAGTGATTGATCGTCTACGAGCCTTGTTGTCTCACCTCGAAAAAGATTTGGAGGAGATCCGTTTCAAAGCTTCTTATTTTGAACTGCTTCGTCTTCATAGTACCAAACATCTCAGTCGTAACGAATTGTGTTTATTAACTTTAAAAAACTTCTACCGGTGGTGAATGGGCGATAAGATCAGTCCGGAAGCCGTGCAAATCCTACAACGTCTAGGACAAATCCGACAACAAATCTTAGAGCTGGTCCAACCTTTGCGTTACCAACTCCCTTACCAAGAAGTGTCTCGACTCCGTCAAGAAGGCATCATCACCCTCATCGAATTTCAGCTCTTGACCAATCCACTCTTTGATCCTTTGGCCTGATGGCGCAACCCGACCCCTGTGTGATTTGTTTGACGCCTGTCGCCAATTATACCACGTTGAGGTGCTGTGGTCAACCTTGTCATGTCGCCTGTGTCAACCAATACCACCAGAACGATCAGACCCTCCTATGTCCTCGCTGCCAACACATCGTTCCTCTTTCCGTCCTTGAAGTCCTCCATGAAGAATGGAAAGAAGACCCGGAGTTTGTTCAGCATGTCAAGACCGATTGGAAAGACAATCCTTTGTGGTATGGTGTTTGTTATGAAGACGGCAACGCCCTACAAGGATTCTGGGGAGAACTGCGCGATCGCTATGAGCCCCACCGCAAAACCCTCTACTTTCTGGGTCACACCAAAACCCAAGCCGTTTCACGGATGAAAACCTGTATCAGCTTCGCGTAAAAAAAGGACTCTTTTTTTTCTACTTGTTGTCAACAAAATGAAGGACCAATAAAGGATGTTCCATGATACTTTATTGTGCTCTTTATTTATGTTCGTTGACTTTTTCGGGAGAGTTGAAGGGTGACAATGGTTCGGCCTTGTTTGAACGGAGCCGGCTGTCCATTCGCTGTTTGAATGTCTATCTCAAGGCTGTCAAAGATGGTCTTGCCTAGAGGAAAATACATCCGTTGCGTCGTATCAAATTGATGGTCGGTATTGCCCGCATCCAAGGTACGTAAAAACCCTTTTTCTTGATTTCCCACAATGCTCGGTGCCACCAAGTCCGTGTAAATCATCAATTGTTGTTGTCCTTGTTGCGGTTTGACCGTCGGCGTACTGGGAAAGGGTTGTCGACTCAGATTCGGTCCCAAGAAGAAGTAATAATCGAAATCGGGGTGGGTAAAGCTGACGGAGACATGACCAAAAGGCGGATATTTGTTGGCAGGACCGGTGGTTGGTGACCATTTATGGCGATCGTTGTAATCCACAATATGTTTCACCAGATAATTCTTTTCTTGCACCACGCGTTCCGTGGGCGTTCCATCTTTCACCAATCCCATCAAGCCAGCGAATTTCCATTCCATTTCAAATTCCATATTGGCCGGTATGAGGACATACAACGAATCTAATTCGGGGGCGACGCCCGTATTGGTGATTTTCACATAGGGTTGAGCCAGGTTAAGCGCGGCTAGTTGTTTGCGTTTGGCTTGATCGTCCACATCCATTTTCGCTATATCCATCATGACCTCCATATGTTGTTTTTCCATTTCGTACGCAATGGCAATCCAGGCTTCTTTCAAATTGCGGTAATACCCGGGCGGTAAATAAATTTGTTTGGTGACTTTCAGGGGCGCCGTTCCATCCGTACGTTTTGGCATGTATCTCACATCTGTTTTCATCCAATGTTTTTGACTATCCTCTTGCGTCCAATTCTGCTTGGTTTGATCTTCCAAGGATTGATTAAACCCCGGGTGGGACATATGTACCAACGCCACTTCCCAATCATCTTCCACCAAATAATACGAACGAGGCAGTCGCGCCGTAAATTTTTGCCCCGTGCCTTGTGCTTGATCGCTGAGCAGAGTGATGTAAAAACTCATCGTGACTACTCCCTCACCTTAGGGTTTACCCTTTTATACCTATGCTTGAATTGGACTTGTGCCATATCAAAACCATATCAAATCCATATATGGGCCATATATGGGCCATATATGGGTCAACGATCACCCCCGTTGCCCCAGTTGGACTTTGGACTTTTCTCCACGGTTGGACTTCCCCTTGAGCCCACGATCCCTTTTTTCATACTCCTCAGCGGTTTCTCCTTCCAAATCACGTGACTTCCGGTTGGATGAGCCCACGATCCCTTTTTTCCGGTCAGCGGTTTTGAGCCCACCATCCCCTTAGCAACCAACGGTCAGCGGTTGCACTTCCGGTTAGCAACCACGAGAACCAATCAGAAGCCAGTATGGGACCTATCTGAGCGCACATTACTACTCTGGACAGTGAGGTACGAGTAGTGCGTTTCGAGCTTATGCTTGACGGCCACTTTGTCGAAATCACTGCAGGAAATGTATCCGAGAATAATACTTCAAGCTGCCTCTTTGTTGTTGATGGAGAGCGCATCCCCGCCGAATCCATCACAGCTGTGTGGTATCTATGGAATCCTGTTACTAGACAGATGGATAGAGGCCTTCAAGGTAGGGTTACATATACGTCTTGAAATGCTTGAAACTGCACATCCAGCTAACATTAGATGTTACTTTTTCAGCTGATTATTTTTGGCATTAATTGATTAAAAAATAAAATTGAAATAAACTCTTTATTCCTTTATTTAAGGATTTTCATCACTAAGGATTACCGTAATGATTGATTTCGTGCCCGAGAAGCTAATTATATTTTGGTAGCTGTTGCGGAGGGGGTCACTTATTTCTAACTTGACATAAGCATATCTGAGCATATCTGAGAGTTTACAAATGGTGAAGATTCAGTTAAGATTGTAAATACACATGCAGTCCCTCAAAGGTATGCCAGCGTTATATATGTGCTACAGCTTTAGAAAAATCAACGCCATGGCGCTTGTAGGTACATGTAGGTGATCAAGGGACAAGCACGTGGATTGGACTTTAAAGCACCCGAGCTGATCGACGGTCTTAACTGTTAGTCTCCGTCATCTTGCTGTTTTCTTGCTTGGTAAATAAACCGCGTTGCACAGTGTGACTCAAAAAGCACAAAAACGGTAATCAGCCAACCTCTATAGCAAAAAAGAACCTCTGAACAGACTATTTTAAAAGAAGTAACCCTGGGATGAAGTAGTATTCCTGGTATTCTACTATCTTGAGTGACTGAGTCTTCAGCCTCGCGCGCTCGAACACTCGTAAACCGCTCATTGATCGGCCTCTGGCCTGGCCTGTCCCCGGGGGCCTGTCATTTCGGCTGACAACTGCTCCTGCAAAGCACGCGAGATAAACTTCTGGTATCTGGGGTAGCACTTCTACAAGCTTGCGCTTAAGCACTCGAACTCATGACAGTGAAGCTGGCTAGGGGTAGTGTCATCAGTTTC
The DNA here is from genome assembly GCA_964030785.1 of Siderastrea siderea. Classification (NCBI taxonomy): domain Eukaryota; kingdom Metazoa; phylum Cnidaria; class Anthozoa; order Scleractinia; family Rhizangiidae; genus Siderastrea; species Siderastrea siderea. The sequence goes on along the minus strand of OZ034966.1, from coordinate 72,796,760 downwards.
AACATTCAAATCGCTTTCAAAACTTATAAGGGCTATCTAAGCACCGGCACAAATAAGTTCTCAGTCTTCATTTAGTGAATTGATGGAACTGACGCGGACTTGTTTTTAAAGGTTACATTGCGGAAGACTTTGCTACTCAAGAGTGGAGGAAGGTGATCCGTTCGTTAGAATCCTATCTCTCTCATGCACGATGGCTAAACCCCTTGGATGTCTTGGACATGGCGGAGTGCAAGCCGCATCAGCTACTGCTCGCGCAGCAAGTTGGGCTGACTGTGCCAAAAACCGCCATCACTAACAACCCAGAAGCCGTGGAGAAACTCTTTGACGAAGCGGAAAACGGACGAGCGATTTCGAAAACGCTGACTCGGCCGGCTATTCATAGAGCCAAACATCGCGGCTTACACTACTGAAATCCAAAAAGATTTTCCATCGGCATCAGGTGCCAGTATTACTCAGTGCCCAGCCATTTATCAGGAGCTGGTAGAAAGGCGCTCCGATTTACGCATTACTGTTGTTGGGCGCAAAGTGTTTCCTGTTCGTATTGCCTCGCAGATACTCGAAGACCAGAAAGATCGCTTGGATTGGAGACGGTGCCAGGACAGAAATGAGCTTTACAGTGTAGCAGAGGTACGCTGAATATGTTGTTGTAAAGAAATGCGTGTAACATACACTTTAATTTCAGTTACCTATTTGTAACTCTCAGCTGATTACCTACCCACGTTGCCAGACATCCACTTTCCTTTCCTAGCCCAAACCACAGGAGTACCGTGTACCATCCTTATATCCCGCTTCCCAGAAAACCATTGGGCTGTACCGTTCATTGGTATCTGCTTTTTACACTGACGACAGCGTTTTTTTAATTAGGTATAGACAAACGAATATAGACAGCAAACTGATCGGAAGTTACCCTGAATTTTTGCATAGTTTGGACAGGGAATCACAACGTTGATTGGATCTGGTTTTCTCTAAACTGCAGGTATCAGAGTCATTTAAAGAGCGCTTATTAAAGTTCCACGAGAAAGCAGGTCTGGTTTTTGGTGGGTACGACTTCCTCGAGCGTGGTGATGACGTCATTTTTCTGGAATGCAATCCATGCAGAGCAGCGTGGCTCTGGTTAGAGAAAGCTGTTGGTATAAATGTGTCCGAGAACGTGGCGCTATACCTTCTGGGTAAAGAGGACACCGATGCTTCTTGAGCCATGGACAGTGAATAAAAGCATTTTTAAATTATATCCTTGAATTATTTACGAGATTTCAATTTAGAAATAAAATGAAGTTGCCGACAGTTAATTAATGTTTTTTATTGTTTCCCTTGACTGGCTTATCCTCGTAAAAATTATCATAGGCAGCCCAAGCCGGCTCAGTGTGACGCGCGTGACGCATGACAATCTTTACAACACTGAAGCCTGGAAAGACATTTGGGACGTATTAGAAACCAGATAGTGTAGTGTAGGAAAATCGATGTTCACAGGTCATGTATCACGCGAGTAACACTAAGCCCTTGGCTAAACGCTTGCCAGTGGAAAAACTAAAATATCTAAATAAATAAATATGGCCCGAGTCCTCAGTTTCGTTAGACTACGAGCAGACTCTCTTTCTGCTCAGGGATAGTCGAAACAAACGAACAAGCGAGGGCCTGCCGCGTTAAATCGTCTGCCGCATGTCAAGCCGCTAGTATACCGTGTGGCACTAAATTTTTGCGGGACTTTAATTTTGCGGATTGGCAATTTTTTGTTTTTTGGGGGGAACTAATTTTTGCGATTGGAAGAGATTGGTTTTTCTTGCTGGAAATTAATTTTTTTGTAATTTTCTGGAAGTCGCGTTCAAATGGAACTGATAACATTTTCGTTTTTTATTTGAGCATATCAGTCGCAATGCAGACAAAACAACATGGAAATGTAAGACAGGTTAATCAATGTCACTCTATTACAATACAATGGATCGACAATAACTAGGGTACCACTTGATGTATTATCCACCGAGTTATCTGTGGCATTTTCTCCTTCAAACCAGTATTTTTGTATATATTAAATTTCTACAGTGGAGTAAATGTTGCCGAAAAATACGGTAATTTTATTTTGTGGCAACTTATTTTCGCGGATCGCGAAAAAAAAAACGCAAAAATCCAAAAATCACAAAAATTAGAACCCGCAAAAGTTTTGTGCCACACCAGTGAGGCGGCTCGTGTGTGTGACGCTCAACTCGCTTGGTCTGTTCGCCTGGCCTCGCTTGTTCGTTACCGCTAAGGACTGGGACTAGGTTTGCCCTTCCGTCACCAGGACAACGCGGACGCTTGTTGTCAGGCGGCCATTGTGATCAAACAAAGCTCTGAGGGATTTTTGGATTTGCCGTCTTTAGTCTTTACACAGTGCTTTACAGCTAATCTTCCCTTGAGGTTTGCTCTTTCAACTTTCTGATTTATCAAGATGTCGATGGCAACAAATTACAGATATGAAGTTGAGCGACCAGGAGCGAAAAATCTTCGGAAAGCTTTGAAAAGACAAGAGGAAAGAATCAAGGTTTGTGGCTCGATCGGGAAGCGATGAAATTTTCATTTCCCGATCGGTCTATAATAATTTTGCGTTCTGTTCTCTTAAGTTCATTATTTTCAATTTCATCCGTTGTGTGCTGTCTCATTGCAAGGGAAAGCCTCCATTTGTTGCCATAATCGTTCTCCAATTAAACAATTTACTCGCGGGTTAGCTCAAACTTGCCATGCATGCAATATTTTTTCCCGTTAATTAAGCTTATATAAGTAGGTACACGTAAGCTTAAATGTGCTATTTTTTTTCAAACGGCCTTTGAGAACGTAAGTGAAGTTTAGATAGAGCACGTACTTACGTGTCTATCGCAAATGGTAAACCTTTTGGGAGCTTTTCAATCTGAATTCAGGTGTGATGAAGTTACAGTTTAACATGAAAAGCTTCGGAATGTCCGCCCAACATCATACTGGACCCACTGTGATCAGGAAATGAAGATATCAATGTAGTTTGCAAGACATAAAAAGCAACGATCATTTGGCCGGGAATTGACTTCGTGCAAACCTTTTGACTCGTGAGTTGCTTGCCACAGAGGCAGTGGTCGGTGACAACTACTAACAGTATCATCACGACCACCATCAGCATTCCTCACTGGGCCAGTAGATACAAAAGGCCGTAACATTCTGCTTCTTCGGGTAAAAATCAGTATGTGCAGATGCCTGAAAGTAAAAGAGGGAGTCATTCACTTCATCAACAAATTTAGGAAAGAGTGTGACACGTGAATTGTTTTCGTTGTTTAACATTTAATAATGAGATGAATGAATATATTTTGGTAAAAAAAATGTATGGGAAATTAGCCTTTTCCAGGCTCCGAGACAGTGGGGAAAGTGTGAAGAGAAAATGAAGGCAAAAAAATGCTTGGAAGTTGAGGAGAGACAAGGCATTATTTTTGCATTCCCTTTCTAATTTTTGTGCCGTCCCTACTATCTGAGATCCTGGAACAGGCTAATTAGAAATGAGATTATGACTCCCCCCCACCCCCTTTGCAGTGCAGTCCAGTTTCTATGAGTGGCATATATGTATAAGTCAAGTATAATTGCTTGATGGTGGTACAGTGCATATTCCATCAAGCAGAGTGCTTAATAGTATATGCTTGTGATTGTTTCTAAATTCTGTTTCATTTTTTTTTTCTATTAACAAAAAGATTCTGTCACTGGAATAAATGGATAGAATGATTTTAATCAATTTCATGACTCAGCCAAACGAACAATTACTAACTCAGTTAAAGGTTGTACATCGTGGATTCATTAGACTGGCCTAGCAGTCTCTTTCTTCTCCCAATTTAAGTGAGAAGCTGGCAAGTAAGCCATTTTAGTAGCAGTTTTTTTTGGTATAAATTATATATATAATTTATTCATTTCCACTCACGCATAGGATCCGAGGTAAATAGGACTAGTGCTCGCAATCTATGGATTGCTTACCCCTGATAATCCCTTAGGTTTTCCATGGCTTCAATATTACAACTGTGGTGCTTAAAACGTTTCCCTTGATTTTGTTTGTTTCTAACAGAATGATGAATTCAATTCTGAGCAAGAAGCAAAAGTTAAGAGGTAATACTGGGCTTATCTCATACTTCTAAGTGTCTCAATGTGCACAGGTGTTAATAAGCACCAGCTCTTCAACTATACAAAGGGATCAGTCTGTCTTTCAAGGCTGGTTTCCATATGATCACAGGATCACCCTATTGTTGACTCAATTAGTTGCAAACAGTCACAAAGACCTGGTCACAAAGGATCATGAATGATTGCAAAATAATTATAAAGTGATCATGAAGTTCTGTTCTCCCTCAACATTGAGATTAGCAAATTGGTGATGAATGTGAACTTTAATGGGATGTGTTTTGGTCACAGTAATAATTACACTCAAACAAAGAAAACTGTGAACACTGAAAATATTTCTGGAATGTTTATTCTGTTTTGACCAATGACATGTGAGACCTTGTAACCGCAGAAAACAAGTGGGTTTCTCAGTCACGGAATCGAGTTGGTTCTCCATTTGTTTTGAAAGACGTTCATCTTAACTTACAAGAACTTAAATAATTTGTTATTTCTGTTTATCTGAGAGCCACACGCACTACGGGAGCAAAAAATGTGTGAGTGGTCTTTGGCTTGTTGCGGCTGCATTTAAATGTAGCAACAACCGCGGACTGTCAAAAGCGGCGTTCGTTATTCTTCAATAGCCTGGTGTACCATTGCTAAATTTGAAAATATGTCATTTTCAAAATGTGCAACTACACGTTATAAAATATGATGTAAGCCTGGCTCAAAGGCATGGATGATTCGGCCTAAATAAATCGAGTCAGCTGTGCTGTCAATGGGCGAATTTGGAGAGAGAATATTGCAGTTTTTACTTCAAGGTGAAATAACTGCCGCTTGAGTTGGTTTTATTTGAAATGTCGGAAACACTGATCGTTGTGTCGGTTTGTTGAAAAATTTTATTAGGCAAAAGCGCTCAAACCTATTTTCGCTTGCGTAGTGCGTGGGGCTCTCAGATAGAAAGAAATAGCACTTCCAATTTCTGTAAGATAAACTGGTGACGATTAAACCTTGTTGTCTTTCGAAACAACTCGATTCCGTGACTGAGAACCCAGTCGTTTTCTGCAGTTACAAGGTCTTGCATGTGATTGGTCAAAACACACATTCCAGGAATATTTTCAGTGTTCACAGTTTTCTTAATTTGAGTGTAAACTGGTTTCATGTGATTGCACTATTGTAACTGAATCACATGCATTGTAGCTGTTGGTTTGCGATCGTGATCACGCTGATCATGATTATCTGACAGATCATTGAAAGTGGCTGCAATTATATTTGAGTTTGTTTCTGTTGGTCGCAGATTTTTTGGCAGCTCAGATTTGGCAATTGCCTGTGATCATATGGAAACTACCCATTAAACTGGAGAATTAAATGCAATCAATAGAATTTGACCTTAATAGAAACAGAGTCAGAAGACAAAATCAGAAAATATAAAAAATATATATATATATATTGAAACTCCTTAAGAAGACATAAATTCAGAAAAAGTTCATTTAAACTATTTTGTCTGTGAATGTTAAATTGATAGTAGCACCAAGTCACTCTGATGTCAAATTAAAAATGATACTGTCCATTTCTTACTAACCGTCTTCATTGCAGTTGTCATTTGCCATACATTATGGTCTTCTTTAACACAGTGCCTTTTAGCTTGTGTCTGAGGTTTGATATCACTCCAGGATTGACACTAAATACTTTTTGAATAGATAATTGAGGGCAAAACTCTTTGTCTTGTGCTAGTTGCCAGCATTTTCTTTTGGTTTGTTATTTTAATCTGCAACTCACAAGCACTCAAACTCATAATAGGTGGAAAAAATCCTCATGCCTACGTAGTCCTTGTTAAAAGTAATGTTACTAACATTCATGGTCTTGATTTTCCTTCAGTGAGATCAGAGTAAATCAGATTGCTGAATGGATGGAAAAACAAAATGAGGTTTGCAACCTTTCGTTTTCCCACTCCCAGCTGAAAAGTGAGCTAGTTTCTGAGACAGGTTCAGTGTATCAGTTTATAATAATTTATGGTATACTTGATAAATCCCAAGACCAGGATATAGGTTTACAAATACAGAGTGGAAGATGGAGTAGGTAACATTCATTTGGTATTTTTGACATTCTGCTTAAAATGAGTTATTCTTAGAAACAAAATGCTTTCAATTAACCTATACTTCAGTTGTAATAACACAGCTACACATGTACCACACCTTTTCCCCCTCACCCTCCCTAAAAAAACTTATTAGATAAGAGACAAACTTTACAGATCATCCTCCACAAAACCAAAATAATTATTATTACACATTGAAGAGACACTGAAGAATCCTTTTGCGGTGAGAACTTTCTGTGAGAACTCGAACTACGTGTTTCCTAGCTATATACCTCATAGTATTGACCATGTTTACTTGGTAATATATAGATTTAGCCATGCCTAAAAGCGGAGCCTCCAAGAAATAAACTGGTGCTCGTTTCTCAAAAATAGTCCTGAAACTTTTCGCTCTGAAATATATTTCGGGGCTTTCTTTGGCTCGTTCCCTTTCGAAAAGTGTTTCTCAAAAAGCCTGAAAGTGTTTCGAATTGTCCTCCAATATTTTGAGGATCTGTTCTGTAAAACCAAGTTCGAAAGGTCATTCTAGAGGCTGAGCACAGCTTAATTTTTTTTTTCGGGCATCAGAGTGAACACATATTTTACTCAGGAGCCGTCTTGCTTGGTTTTTGAAATGTTTCCATAATCCTGTCATTAACTGTCAAGGCTTGTCAAATCTCCTTGGATTATTGGCTGTTGGCTTGAATGAACTTGAAAGGGCGCTCATGTACAACAACAAAATAAAACTTATTCTGAAGTAAATGGGTTATCTTCATCGCGTTCGGATGTTCAGTTAACAAATAACATCAACTGTCCCTATTAGTCTGGTCAAAAATTTATACCATCAAGATTGAAAACAAACAAACACCAGACACGCCAGCAACATTTCATGAAGTTAACATCTAATAGCCCCACCTTTGGGGTGTACCTCTCTTCTCTGTGAAGTATTAATAAGTACATGACTTTAACCTAATTAATGTATACAGCTATTATTATTATTATTATTATTATTATTATTATTATTGTTATTATTATAGAACAGTGAACGGCGGTTGCTGAAACAGTGGGCTGAAGACACCAAAGATGAGCTTTCCCTAGCAAACAAAGAATTGACAGCTGTGAGTTAATTTTGTATGTTCAATCAGCCATCTTGATAATAGCTGCACATAGGTTCTAGACTGGCAGTAGTCCCTCCCCACATCTCCCTAAGGGGAACGATTCACCTCCCCAGCCTTCTGGGGTAATCAAACTTGATGCCAGCTGGTTGTGTTAGATATTCTAGCTGTTACAGTGTACAGTGAAACATACAAGAGTCTCCCTGCATAACATCCATGAATCTAAGTTTTAAAAACCAAACAGGTCCATGGCTTTAATAATTAATTCAATTAAGGGCAGATCCAGGATTTGTGAAAGGGTTGGAGGTAGGGTGTTGTAAATGCAAGCACCATAGGTGGAGATTCTCTAGTGGCCTTATACAATATAGAAATTTGTGCTGGTGGTAAATTGTGAAAATGTTGATACATGTAATTGTCTAGACTGCAAAAAATGGCACTTTTCCTGCCATTTTGAACTTCTCACAGTCAACAATAGGGGAAAGAGGAAGGGTAAAACACCCCTAAAACCTCCATGAAAGGAAGAAATATTATTGAATTATTCAGCAGCGATTTTTAATTAGAGGTTATTGACGCAATAATGTGTATGTCGTTATCCCCCTAAATGCTTACAATGGGATAAATTTAAAGTTAACTGTCTTCTGAATTTAAAGTTACCTGTCTTCTGACATAGTGGTTGAAATTCACTGTTTTGCTGTAGGTGAGAAGGGCCCAGCTTCGGAAGCTGTTATACACAGAGAATGCCCTCTATGAGATGGAGCTGAACAATCAAGGCAAATCATTCTTCATCCAGAGAACATAGCATTGATGAACATTTTATTATTTAATAATTACATTTTACAGTTTTTTGTAATTTGGTTTTGAAGAAAAGTTATATGCAGTTAATTAGTCCACTAAAGATTACTGTCTGTGAATATTTTGTACTATTTTTGTGATTGATTTGGCATGACTAGACTTGAATTTCTAAAATTATTGTCCTTTATACTGAACAATTGAAATGTCTTGTGCAATATACACGTAGTCCGCACTTTGCTTTAATAAGGCATTTTAAATAATTAAGACAAAAAGAATCGAATAAAGTAAATAAAAATCAGCTTACCCAGTTGCAATAAAACTCTCTTTTTCTGCAGATCCGGAAATTAATGTTCTTGTTGAGTTTTATCCCAATTGTCTTTGTCCCTTGTCATTGCCATCATCGTTACCATCTGTTATTCCCCGCGAAGGGGAGGACGGGAGGACTTCCATAGGAAAGAGACGTCGATGCTCGTCGTCTCGCTTAGGGGTGTAATTACTACTTACTAGGCACGGATTGATTTGATTTACTCGAGTTCACAACTTCTCAAATATTCTTGTTCATTTGCTCCGAAGGCAAAGGTGTGAAGGTGGTATTATGGAAATTTGAAGGCTAAAAAGCAGGTTATAGGCTGGCCCACCCCCACGCATGCAGACAAATCCACACATAGCACAGCTTACTGAAATCACATTGTTGAGGAAAAGTTAATGAACTTGTCCGCAAGTATAACAATTCTTTCAAAAAATGCAGATTCCATCACCTACAGACCAGTAAGCAAATTTTACATCCTTCCTCTAAAGAAATTACTTCGATTACTTCAGTAGTCTACAAGACTAGTGTCTTTTTTATCAGCTTACACTATGTATTCCTTACGTGCCTTGCAACAGAACAAAGCACAGTTTAGGCTTTTTAAGAGTGTGTCTCCCTAAGGAACGACCAGTGATTTTGAATTAAAAAATGAAATTTTCTTATATTCTGTGATTTAAAAGCCTTTATCCTAGTAGTCACAGAAATGCATTTCTTTTGACCTAACACGATCATTTAATTTTTTTACGATTTATCAAAGTTCTAACTGGTCGCAGCTGGTTTCTGGGGCCTCAAAACTGAAGAAATCACGCACATTGCAGTTACTATTAAAAAATAGCAATTCGCTGAAGAGGCCCAATTCTCCATTTAATCTACAGATACACCTTTCTAGTTTGCCTAGCCATATCACAATTATAAATCAGTTTGTTATTTTAACGGCAATAATACGTTTCTACAAACACATAATCGGGCTCCAATCGAAACACGAAAACAGCCCAACTTTGAGGGCACATTAAAAAAATGTGGCACCTGTTTGGAGCTTTCACCCTAAATAAAAGTAAACTAGAAATGACAGAAAATTCGAAACAAGAGTAAAATTTGTATGCACTCCAGATTTTTAAAATTGATAACGGTTTGAATTTTAAGAAATCTCGAAAACATGTCAATAAACAAACACTTGCCTTCCCCGAGTACTCGTGTCAGCTTATCATCTCTGATGGCTTTCTTGTTTTCAAGGGTGGAGTTTTGACAGCATAAATCGTCCCTGAATCCTGTAAAGCATCGTTTGCGTGAAGTTTTCAACCAGCGACGAGTTTCTATCGCCGTCTTTACCTGGTTTGTAATGGCCGTTTTCATTCGTAGCGAGCGTGACGCGTTAGTGACATCGGAACTTCGGTGCTCTCTGCGGACTCTTGTCGGTCTTAAAGCGGGCTTGATGGTGCAGGTGCCCTTTGAGATAATGCAGAGTCATCTTTGGGACTACAAAGACATTTCTTAAGCAAACTGTGTGAAAATATGGAGAAAGTACAGCAGGCGATTTCGCTGAAATGAACGTTGGAATATTCGTTTCCAGTCCCCTGCAATAATATGAAGCCGCAAAATAAAAAGTGCCGTGATACGGACAATGGAAGGGAAGTGTTCTTTTTCCGAACTGGCCAAATCCAGCTGTGGTGACTTTCGGGGCTCAACCCGTATGGTGTGTAGATTACGAGAATGTCAAGAAGACATAACACGCCACTTGCAAGCGTGCCACCTTTCAAAGCTTACTGGAATTCCGGAATACGAGCTAATACTCCACAGAGCGGGATTATTTGACGTGCCTTTACACAGGCAGGAAGAAATGTTCGTTTGCCCTAAACACAGGTATAGTCTGGGCCGTAACTGGCGTCCTTTAAGGACGTGTCAGTATCCCCTTCATTCCGGATCAAGGAAAAGGCTAAGAAACAGAAATGTAGTAAATATGCAGATGTACAAGAATATACAATCAATTTTTGGAACAACAATTCCTGTTGGGTCAGGTGAGTGGTTTGTACACTTTTATTTTGTTGTGCGTGGTTATAGCCACAAAACTGCCGAAATTATTAATAAATAAAACAAAAATACCAATTTTTGGAAAACGTTTTGCTTCTACGGTCACTTTGTTAATGAAGCTCTTAATTTAATTATGAAACCTAGAAGGATATAAAATTAAAATACTTCTTGAATTGGCTTACAAAATGGCCCGTTGTTGACGAAGTTCTTCAATAATCTGGAAGAATTCTTTAGTACAACTTTATTCACAGTCATAGGCGCTTTGAATTCTAAGGTTACGAGACAGGTTGTGCGAAATTTTGAGATGAGAGACATAAAGTGCGCGAAATGTTTCATTGTGTAAACAAACTGATGAAATGAACAAGTGTTTGCAAAGCGCATATTTCAGCGCGTCAGCAAAAACCCGGAACAAGGAGCGCCCATTTCAGCTATCGCTAGATATAAAAAATTAAAACGATCCACTTTACCTGACAAACTTTTCGATTTGTTTGTTTTTTTTTTTACGATTCCTGAGCCCCCCCGGCGTTAATGAAGATTGATTGCTGGAGTATTTGAAGTAACCGACCAGTGAATATTTGAACCGGTGAAAATCAGTGTTGTTATGAATCGTCCAGGAATTCTCCCGTTTTCTTATAAACGTTTCACTGACTTTCAAACCCCTACAATAAAGGGGAACCCTGCACTGTAATACCACCAAGCTGCAAATTGGCAACATTTTTGTGATATCTTCGTCTGTTGTACAGCAATTTGTACCTCGTGTGTCAAAGAACACAAACAGAAGTTCGATGAAAATGTTGGTTGGTTGGAGAAGGAAAGCACTAAGACTGGGGAAACTGGCAACATTCAGGAGGACACAAGGTTTGAAATAGAGAAGCGTTCATCATACTTTCTCTTTCTATTGAAATAAAGACCTCCTTCTCCAAATGTCCATAATATTTTTTTTTCACAAAACAATTCAAATAAAGTTAAAAATAACAAACAAGCAAAAGAGCAAACTTACTTCTTTACGTTTGTATTAAATGTACGTGTGGCTAATTAACAATAAATGAGAAAAGACTGCCAGAGTAGAAGGCAGACAAATCTTGGTAACCTTAAAAATAGTAAGAAAAACTTATACGTCAGACCAAAAATAGAAACCACCCTGGATGTACTTGTAGGTACTAACAAGTCACCTTGTAAACATGCAGAATATGGCGAACAATTTGAACGGACATTGAAGTTAAATACAAGTATACTGTACACTGATTTGAATTCACAACATTGTAATAAGCTGAAGGAGAAAAAAACGCCTTAAAAAATTAATTTTTTTTAACCTTTTTCCTTTTTTTAGCATTTCGATGTCAGGTGTAATCCAAATGTATTGTTTTTAATAAAATATTTATAAAAACGCACATTCAAAGGCGTTTTCTTTTCTCTTCTTTTTTTTTTTTCATTTTTTATTATGTAGACTTGCTAAACAAATGGCGGCAATGAGTTTGGAAGCTACACTGGAATGTACTCCCTTGGCCCCTCGAACAGTAAAATCTGAAGGTGCCAAACACGTGGATTGGACTCCCGGACAGTGGTCTGGAGAGGACACTGAAGATTCCCAAGAAGGCGAAGGGGACAGGGAAGAAGCAGAATCTTTGATAGCTACCGACAACGAAGCAATGGCCAGTTTATCAGAAAAAAAAAAACAAAGGTTGGCAAATTATCATGGCTTGGGAGACATTGGACAACGCGTTGGAATCGCAGTTGAGTCCTATGACTTCTCTGAGCGCCAGAGTGGAAAAGATGTGTGTGACAGGATTCTTTGCCCTCTGAAGTCATCTGTTCGAACCCATTGTTCAGGAGGTCATGATATTCTGACGGCCTCCGATATGCGGGAAGCTCTTCAGAAGCATCCTGTGAGGGGGGCAACTGCTGCAGCTAGTATGGTGGATGAATCAAAGAAAAGCCTTCAATTAAAAAATATTGAGCATTTTAGCAGTTTTCACAATTTCAACTTTGAGCCGTCGGGAATCTGAGCAAGAAAAGCCTATAAAATTGGTCGGGGAAAGCTTTTGCCTTATGACACGGTCTATGTCGAACACCAAGGGGCAACCGACCCTCAAACAGAAGACGCCACAAAATCATTTTTTGAGCCAACTAAGGAAAGAGAACTGAATCCAAAGAAAAAGATTTTCCCCTCAAAAAGAGAGCCAGCTCCAGAAGGAAGCCCCACTCTTCTCGAGTGTTCATTTCCAGGATGTACCCAGGCTTTTGATTTGTTTTCCGATCTTGGATTGCACTTTGGTTTAGGCAAGCACACCACAAATTCTGCACTTCGGGAGACGAGTGAAAGCTTATACGACAAAATCAGAAAAGAATGGGCAGCGAAATTTGCGTCGGTGGATGTAGCCCTCAAACAATCCGCTGCAACTTTGACAGCATCCTCTGCTGAGTCAGCAAAGGCGCAACCCCTCCAAATGGGATGGGCAATCAGTAAGACCCACTCAGGTTCTACTCAATTTTCTCCCCGAGTAAAGGAATATCTGACGGCCAAATTTGAGATTGCAGAACGAACAAGTTGTAAAGCAGATCCTGCTCAAGTTGGAAAGGATATGAGAAATGCACGAAAGCCACCGAATGAACGACTCTTTAACTCCAAGGAGTGGTTAACAAAATCCCAGATACAAAGCTTCTTCTCCAGGCTTGCAGTGTCCAGGCGCAAGGAAAGAGGAATTGCTGGATTATCAGTAGAACAGGAGGAAGACGTTGAATGTCTTGTGGACGATGCCGAGCGTCAGGGCTTAATGGCGAAGATAACTGATGAGGTTGGGCTGAAGCATCCGATCACCTACGACATTTATGATCTATGAGAATTGCATCAGCGCAATAAGCTTTCAACTTTTAATATTCCAATGCAAAAAAACATTCTTTCCCATCTCGACATCAGTTTCAAGTCCAAAGAGAAAAAAGCGAGTCTGGTGCAAAAACTCCTTAAAAGGAGGTTATCAGTGAATGCGAGTTTGATGCCTCCCTCTACGAACACTTAAAGTAAAGTCCTGTTACGTGTGATGGGCGGTGCTTAACTCCGATTTCTGTGGCAAAAAGCAACCGGGAGTATCACTATACCCTGCTGGGATGCTAGTCCATCACAGGGTTATCTCCAGTACTTTCACGCCGGTACTAATTTATACACCTGGGTGGAACGAAAAGTTTCTTGTCTTATCCTTATTTATAATCTTCGTGGCTCGAAACCCCAATTTACCGGTAGGTTATTGGCGTTGACAGTCCAGTCCAGTCCACTCAGCAGTTTATATAACCGTGCACAGGAAGACTGGGGACGAAAACGTAAATGTTCTCAGGAACACAACGGTACTGTCTGCGGTACATTTGAACGTTCATTCCTCAGTTTTTTTCTTCCTATATTCGGTTGGGATATGACGAAAAATCTCAATGATATATCTACGTTATTCAGTGGTGTAACTTACACGCGCATCATGGCTAGCAAAGAAGAGAAAGTTCGGAAGTCACGAAGCCGTCACGCGTACGTTCGTCACGAAATGAATGCGGCCATTACAAAGCGGGTAAAAACGGCGGTAGAAACTTGTCGCTGGTGGAAAACTACACACAGTCGATGCTTTACAGGATTCAGGGACGATTTATGCTGTCAAAACACCACGCTTGAAAACAAGAAAGCCATCAGAGATGATAAACTGACACGAGTACTCGGGGAAGGCAAGTGTTTCTTTATTGACATCGAGATTTCTTAAAATTCAAACCGTTATCAATTTTTAAAATCTAGAGTGCATACAAATTTTACTCTTGTTTCGAATTTTCTGTCATTTCTAGTTTCCTTTTGTGTAGGAAGAAAGTTCCAATCAGGTGCCACATTTTTTTAATGTGCCCTTACAGTTGGGCTGTTTTCGTGTTTCGATTGGAGCCCGATTATGTGTTTGTAGAAACATATTATTACCGTCAAAATAACAAAGTGATTTATAATTGTGATATGGCTAGGCAAACTAGAAAGGTGTATCTGTAGATTAAATGGAGAATTGGGCCTCTTCAGCGAATTACTATTTTTTAATAGTAGCTGCAATGTGCGTGATTTCTTCAGTTTTGAGGCCCAAGAAACCAGCTGCGACCAGTTAGAACTTTTGATAAATCGTAAAAAATTAAATGTTCCTTTTGGGTCTAAAGAAATGCATTTCTGTGACTACTAGAATAAAGGCTTTTAAATCACAGAATATAAGAAAATTTCATTTTTTGATCCAAAACCATTGGTCGTTCCTTAGGGAGACACACTCTTAATGTGTTTTATACCGTAGTTAACAAATAAATTCCGTTTGTACTCTGATAACGTACAGATGACACCAACACGTGGCAGTAGCGTGACTGATGTTATTACCTCTTGTGCGTTGTCGGAGTACACACGCATGGCCAATAAAAAGACACCACTTTAAGTCTTGCCTTATTATAGGAAATTAACGGTTGTGTTAATTAAGGTATTTGAAATTAACGCGAATTGAAGAGAAAATTACTCAATAAAGGAATATTAATAACGCGAAAGAGAGAGGGGGTAAAATCTCAAAATGAGGGAAATTAACACAAAGAAACAGTTTGTGGTTACAACTAGAACATTTCATGATTGAATAGAGCAGATCTACAGGAATGTAAGGCATTTCTGAAAAAAAGAAAGCTATTACTTTCTAGGCATCACTGAATGTCTGGATTCAGAATTTGGGATTAATTTCATGAAGCGTTAATTTCCTGTGAAAAAGGGTTAATTGAGTGGTAGAGTGTTATGATTATAATCGTCAAATTTCTCTGAATTCTGATTTGTGAAAAAGTGAGATCTGTAACGGTCTAAAAACTACATGTACAGAAAAAAATTGGATTCCAATCAGTTTGCAGTATTTACCAAATGAAAGACGGTATTCCGTGTTCTCTAAGAAAATAGTGCACACTGAGGACTTAAAAAACAGCTAACTCGATGCTAGCGGACGCACGAGTGGAACAAGCCATTATGACGTTGTGGATTTGAACTGCGCGTGCCTGGTACTCTATCTGACGACATTACAAACAAATTTGTCGACCTCGCTGCTGAAGAAATTATAATTTAATTTTGAAAACAACATTTCTTCCCCTTCTAATTCAAGCTAACTGAATTCGAGTTTCATAAGTTAGCTGGGCAAACTGTTAATCACGGCTGTTCATTATTTGCGGGATCTATTGCTTTGTTAAGTCCAGCTTTGATCGGCATCAACCAAAAGTCAACTTGAATTGCGACTGGTAACTACTGCAAAACCCAAGAAAGCCTGAGGAAAATGGTTATAAAGAATAGAAAGACCGGGTTGCATTAGACTGGTATAATGAGTTCGGTACCAGATGAATGTGGGATTGTGTACCAGGATCGTGTAAACGAATATAGCGCTATATTTGTACAAGCAGGATGAACTTGTTCCAGTATAAAAGTCGTACCGGTGTCATGTAAACACCCCTTAACTGGACAACAGAGAACAAACATTACTGATCATGATCACCACAAACTGCTATAGCATGTTGTACAAATCACTTTAATCTTAGTGTCCCCGGTTACTATTCAACCAAACTCACACGGCCACGAAAAAAGGTAGTTACTGGACGTTTTCGAAAAAATCACTCCATAACCTGTAGTAAAGCTGTTGTTAGTAGTTTCAGCCTCCATTTTAAATGGTGAAAAAGGCGGCTGTGCATACCGTTTTACGTACAGAAAATCACGTTACCATTAAGGTTGCTATTTCGGAAACTCGATTGTTTCGACGGTTCAATACTTTTGGAACTTTTCGGTATATTTTACCTTGATGCCCT